>JAOQMM010000171.1:7115165-7135679 GCA_027563515.1 Erythroxylum platyclados | reverse complement strand
CCGGGGTTGGCCGGGCCATGGGCTGAAACCCATTGGCCGGTGCGGGCCATGGGCCAATGGTGGCCCGTGGCCTGCCTCCCACAACTAAAACGGTGTTGTTTTTAACAAAACGACGCCGTTTCATTAAAAATTTTAAAAAAAAAGGAACCGATGGGCCGGGCCGGGCCAGGCCAGGTTAGGCAAAAAAATCGGCCCGGCCCGGCCCTTTGACATCCCTAGGTAGAAGTAGGAATTTTGCACAAATATGCAATAAAAATAATTTAAAAAGACTAATTTAGAGAGATAAGCAGTTTAACAATTTGCACTTATCAAATTATCTCATATTTAGCCATATTTTGTAATTGTGTAAATAAAGCCGGTACCAGCTTGGTCCTCTAGGTACATCACAAACTGGTGTAACAATTATCCTTGCTTCGAAAACAAAGTAGCCACTATGAAAATAATTGTTAGCATTCAACCATTATAACTTGTTAACATCTCTAAAAGACCAACTAGGTTTCTCATAGAAGAAATTTATTTTATGCTTTCTAATGATTTGATAAAATTTTATTTTTCTTTTTATACCATGGAATAAGTTAATCAATTTAGAAATTTTTATGTAATTAGACCTTTTTTAATTAAATCAAATTAATTATAGTTAAGCTACGTTATTCAGATTAAATTAAACTTATTAATCTTAATTAAAATTTGTTAAACCGATAAGAAACTTAGATTAAAATTAGTTTAAGTTTTATTATGTCACTTGGTATATATACAATGCAACGAGATTCACATACTATATTAAATTTATGTCACGTTAGCGATTACATCAGTTATTTAACATTTAAATTAAATGTAACATGAGAATATATTTTGAATATTTTTAAATATTAACATCTAACTTATATTTTAATAAAATGTTAGAATTAAAAATATTTTTGTCAAATTTTTAACGATTAATCTTTCTAAAGCAAAGCAAAGCAAATTTTTTTAAAAAAAAAACAAACCAAAGCAAAGCAAATGTTGCTTGGGTATGTCTCAACGTTGTAAAAGCCCACTAAAATATAAGGCCCGTTACAAAGGACTCTCATTCTGATGATTCTTTCTCTTCCCCTCTATTCCCGTCTTCGCGAACTGGTAGTCCCACATTTTAGAGTTGATGAAAAAGCTTCCAAGACCTTTGGCCGCCATTGAATATCGAAGAAGCTCGTACACACAGAACTGAAACTCCCTCTTCAAGATATAGTCATGTCCAGCAACGAAGCAGTGGAAGTGAAGAGGCTGTTTATAGGAGCTGGCTGCAACAGAATAGTTAACAACGTCTCATGGGGTGCTTGTGATTTGGTTGCTTTCGGTGCCCAGAACGCCGTTTCCATTTTCTGCCCCAAGGTCTCTCCTTTATTCAGTTTCTATCTGTCTTTAACCGGTTTTTCAAGTCTTAATGTTTCCAAACGTTTGTCTTTAATTTTTCCTGAACAGAGTGCTCAGATTTTAACTACGTTGCCTGGTCACAAGGCCTCCGTGAACTGTACTCATTGGATTCCAAGCAATAAGTTTGCTTTTAGAGGTACCCGTTTGTTCTTGTAGTTCCATTTTATTTTCTCAAAACATGGATTTTTAATTTATTGTTCTGCGTGATGCCATTCTATTATTGATTCTTATGCTTTGGCTGTCAGAGTTCAGCTTTTAGGTTTTTTTAGTAAGAGTAGTCCGGTGTATCTATTATTAGTATTTAAGCATATTAATTGCTTATCTTACCTTTTTTTTCTGGGAAGTGCTCAGAGATGAGAAAGAGTTCGATTTTTGGTTTTTGCAATTTTATGCATTTGGCTTTGTAATTTGACTAGCCAAGATAATGATGAAAGGCTATGAATTAATACCGGGAAATGCTTTTCTGATTGACTAGCTTTGATTATATATTTTTTTATTTTCTTATATACTGTTTTATTTGTCAGCAGCAAAGAAGTTAGAGCAGCATTATCTGCTGTCTGGAGATGCTAGTGGTGCCATTATCCTATGGGAATTCTCAATTGGTGACAGAAAGGTTTTTCTTTTTCATTTTTTTAGGTTTTTATGTTTTGTTAAAAAAGTGCCTTTGAGGAAACCAAATGTTGCAGGAGGGTACTGTGGAATTTCCTTTTCTTGGTAGTTTATCTTGGTCATATTTCTAACTCCTTTATTTTGGTTTTGTTAACAGTGGAGGGAAGTGCTAGAACTACCACAATCACACAAGAAGGGTGTGACGTGCTTAACTGGAATTATGATTTCTGAAACTGATGCAATCTTTGCGTCTAGTTCTTCAGATGGAACAGTTTGTTTATGGGAATTGACACTGCCTTTGGCTGCTGGCGGTGAGCAAATATAACCGATTGTTTGCTTCTTTAGTACTTATTATCCTTGCAAGATGTTGTTGAGATAGAGCTTGGCATTGTCTAAAATGAAAATCATAAGTCTACCTGTCTTGCAAGCATCTTATCTCATGAAACTTCTTTCAGCTTTTGTTCATCCTTTCTGACAAACTTTAAAGCTAACTAATCTTCCAATTGGCTAGTTGATTTCTGCAGTTAAGTGATCTAGTTGTGTACTTTTTCCTGTCATGTCTGTGTTTGGAATAGAAGATGTAATTCTTACAATGTTTCTATGTACTTTTAGTTCTTACTAAGTCTGCATGTGATTCAAACCAGATGCTCTTGCTGCTGGCAAACTAGAGATTGGCTGAGTAGATACATTCACTGAATTCTAGATGTATTATTTTTAAAAATACTTTGATCAAGCATTATTGGAATCTAAATGTTGTCAATGAACTAATCTGATTTACAGTTTGTAAAGTGATGCTTTGCTTTTTAATGATTGTTAGGCTTGATAGATTTTATTAGAATTATTCTCATAACGACTCTAATATGGTTATGTATATTAAAAATGGATTGTCAATCCTGTTTGGTATCTTTAGTGTAAGAATTAACTAATTTCTGTTTTATATGATATGAATGCTTAATTTGTTTTTGCAGGAGACTGTAAATTGCAATGTCTGGACACCAACTTTGTTGGTTCAAGGCCTATGGTGACTCTTGCATTGGCAAAATTGCCGGGGACTTCTGGGCATATAGTCATCGCAATGGGTGGTTTAGATAACAAAGTTCATCTTTATTGTGGAGATAGGAAAGGAAAGGTATCTAAGTTTTGATTTTACATGATTATTGTGCAAAATACTCTTGTGCCCCTAGAATATATTGGTCTAATAAGTTTATATGCATTCAGTTTATTCACTGTTGTGAGTTGAAAGCTCATACAGATTGGATCAGGAGTTTAGACTTCTCGTTACCCATCTGCTCGAATGGTCAATCAAATAGCATTCTGCTTGTAAGTTCGTCTCAAGACAGAGGAATACGCATATGGAGAATTGCTCATAAGGGTTCATCAGTCACCAGCAATGGTACAAGCAAGCAAGAGGGAACAAGTTTAGCATCTTATATTGAAGGTCCTGTACTCGTATCTGGCTCTAATTCTTATCAGATATCTTTGGAATCTCTTCTAATTGGACATGAGGATTGGGTGTATTCAGTGGAGTGGCAACCTCCTTTAACTGCATCTACGGATGAAACATTTGTCCATCAACCTCAAAGTCTTCTGTCTGCTGCAATGGACAAGACAATGATGATTTGGCAACCTGAAAAGAAATCCGGTATTTGGATGAATGTTGTCACTGTTGGGGAGTTGAGTCATTCTGCTCTGGGGTTTTATGGTGGCCACTGGAGTCCAGATGGAAATTCAATTTTGGCACATGGATATGGTGGAGCATTCCATCTATGGACAAACATTGGGGTAAACGTGGATAGTTGGCAACCGCAAAAGGTTCCATCAGGGCATTTTGCTGCTGTAACAGATATTGACTGGGCAAGATCTGGTGAATACATATTGTCAGTTAGCCATGACCAGGTACTGTCTATATCCTTTGCAAGGTCATCTCTCTTCAGGGTACTCTTGTACATTGTGCAATGTCCATAGAAACTACATGAATTTCCTTGTGTTAGTTACAAGTGGGTGAAACTCACTTGAAAAGAGAAGCTGAAAAGTTAGTTATGTGACATTGGCCTGAGGTTGGGCACAACAAAAAATTAAGTAGAAAGACCTGGTTTACAATCAAGCATCATCCTTTTGATTCAATTAGTTACTAATAACTTGATAAAAGTCGGTTTACAAGTCCAACTACATGTCTTTGGGTGAGTGCTTTGATTCAATGCAAAAAAATTTTTAGTATTCTTGTTTCAGGCATATCTACTTGTTACCAGTTCATTTGAGTAAAAGAGAAACTTAAGGATTAATTAATCCTAATGTCAGAATCATATTTTGATGTATTAGACTACTGTTTGTTGATTAATAAAATATTGAATTGCTTCATGGAATCTATTTGATTAAGCAATTTTGAATCCTTAAGAAACAAAGTTCTGTGACAGAGATCTGAATTTTGCTCATGCGTAAGGTATTTAAACCGTGTAACTATATCTTGCTTTCCAGACAACCCGTGTCTTTGCTCCTTGGAAAAATGAGTCATCTCATGTAGATCAACAATCATGGCATGAAATTGCTCGTCCTCAAATTCATGGCCATGACATTAACTGCGTGGCTATGATCCAAGGGAAGGGAAACCATCGTTTTGTTTGTGGTGCTGATGAGAAAGTTGCTAGGGTATTTGAAGCTCCTCTATCATTTTTGAAGACCTTGAATCATGCCATTTGTCAAGAGTCTACTGTCAGTGAAGATCTCCATGTCGATGTTCAGGTTTTGGGAGCCAATATGTCTGCTCTTGGCTTGTCACAGAAACCTATATATGTCCATGGTAACTCTCTCTCCCTTGCTGTTGCATCTATGTAGCTTATTGCAGTAAGATATTAATTAGATAAAAAATGGAGTTGAATGTTGTCTGCACCCTTATGTGTACAAGTGCTCATTTCTTCTGCCAAATAGAGGGATCTTTAGCAAACATCCGATTTGTTATTCACCTGCTTATCAGAGACATATTTAGCTTCATGTATTCTATTTTACTATTCTCACATAATATTTAACAACTCATTGTAACCCATTGAGCTTTGATTATATGTGATGGCCTTGAAGTTTTTGTTGGTAAGTAGTGTACTTTCAAGGCCCCATGTATAATTCTGGATTATATGATGTTGAAAGCAGCCTGAGTGACAATTGCACTTTTCAAGCCCATGATAATGGCTTTTCTATGCTTTAAAGGAAATATAAATTGTGAAGATAAGAGCTTAACCTGATCCTGCTATCAGTGCAAGAAGTTATTATATCACTCCATAATAATGTTATAGATTTAGTTGACAACTGTGAGTTGAGCTGCCGATATCTTTACTTAATACGGCTCATCATCAAGTTTAATAGGTTGAGAGATACTAGCTCAGGGACATATTGTTAGGATGTTGTGATCAAAAATTGGATTTATTTCAGTAAGCTACTTAAGCCTATTGCTGCATACTTCGAGATGTGTCAGGGATCAGTTACTGCATCAATAATCTGCTGCTTTTTCCATTTTTGTTTGTTAAGTTCTGCATCATGGCCTCAGTGCTTCTTGATTTAAGGTTTTGACGCAATGACGGAAAATTGGTAGTGCTAATTATCCTTTGATAAGAACTTTATTTTAAATAGACTGTGGCTTGGACCAGAAGTTTTCACTATCAGAAAGACCTAATATAGTTTTCTTGTGCAGCTGTACATGATATCCCGGACAGAAATGCAAATGATAGTCTTGACACTCTTGAAAGCATTCCTGATGCAGTTCCTGTTGTGTTGACTAAGCCTCCAATAGAAGATCAACTGGCATACAATACTTTATGGCCAGAGTCACACAAACTTTATGGTCATGGAAATGAGTTGTTTGCCCTTTGTTGTGACCGTGAAGGGAAACTTGTTGCTTCGTCATGTAAGGTATCTACTTCTAATAGTTATCTTTCTGATTTAATCACAGAAAAAATAACTAATGGGTTTGGGCATGGAAAGGAAACAATTTTTTGAGGATTTGCATTTTTATTTTTTCAGTAGAAAGTCTGGATCAGGTTTCCTGACTGAAGGGAAAGATAATAAAAAGTTACTACTTCGGTCTTGCTTTAAACAATTTCTCTTCTCTAGTTAGAATATGTGAACTTTTTACAGGCCAAATGATGCAGATGTAGAAACAATAATGAGGGGAAAAAAACGAAAATAAAAAAAAAATAGATTGAAGGGAAGAAAGGAGGAGGGCAGATAAAATGAAGAATAGATGTTATATGGTACTAGGATAGAACTTATGAATAAACCATTGCAGCAATAAAACAATAATTCCAATTGTTACTTTCTAACTGAAAACCTTAAGATAGCCCTCAAATTAAGAAATTATGATTTCGTGATTATTCTTCTATTCCCCTAAGCATATATAGTGAAAAATCAACTTGCATGTTTATACAGGGGCAAAAAAAAAGATGGATGCCAAGTAATCATTAGCATTTGAGAGTTTTAAAACATCCAGAGTGCCTTACCCCACACTAAAACGAAAGAAAAAGAACATGCTGATCTTATTATATTTCACTAAAAATGTATTTTAGGTACTTTATGATATGTTTTTTGGTATTTTACAGGCCCAGTCAGCAACAGTGGCGGAAATATGGCTATGGGAAGTGGGTTCATGGAAGGCAGTTGGTCGTTTGCCATCACATAGCTTAACAGTGACGCAAATGGAATTCTCTCACGACAATAGTATGCTTTTAGCTGTCTCAAGAGACAGGCAGTTCTCTGTTTTCAGAATCATAAGAACAGGTACCATCCTCTCCGCAAGAATATGTGTTGGGTCACAATTACTAAGTTGTTCAAGAGTTGCAGGCAGCAATAAAAATGGAAAAGTAAGATGCAAATAAGTTGCAAGGGAATTGTATTTTTTTGTGCCCCACGACAGACTTAAGCAGTACATTGCTTTTATCTCTTGTTCTTTTTATATCGGAAATATTATCAGACTTACAGATTACAGTTTTAGTTTGTGAAGTAGATTTGTGATTGTGGAGTTGCTAAGAGCAATTTATAACCCTTAAATCACTTTCATGCTTGATGGAACATAAGTTTTGTTACAATGATAATCACATCTGGTATTTGCATAGGTGGTGATCAAATCAGTTACCAGCTTCTAGCAAGGCAGGAGGCTCATAAAAGAATTATATGGTCATGTTCTTGGAACCCTTTTGGTCAGGAATTTGCAACTGGATCAAGGGACAAGACAGTGAAGATGTGGGGTGTGGAGAAGGAATCTTGTGCCGTTATGCACATGATAACTTTGCCACAATTCAGCAGTAGTGTGACTGCTCTGTCTTGGGTTGGTATTGATCGTCAAAGAAACCATGGGCTCCTTGCAGTTGGAATGGAGAATGGGCTCATCGAATTGTGGAGTCTCGTTATTACAAGTAATCACAGGAATATGTCATCGGCAGAGGTAGGTGCATCTGCAGCTCTTGTTGTACGGCTAGATCCCTACATGTGCCATGCTTCTACGGTCAATCGGTTGTCCTGGAGAAATCCCGTAAAGACCCAGAATAACAGGAATATGCAGCTTGCTTCTTGCGGATCTGACCAATGTGTGAGAGTTTTTGATGTGCTTGTTGGTTAGTAGAAAAATTGTATTCTTTTTTTTTTTCAAAATAATGTATTCATTCAGTTTGTCGTATTCTGGCTTGCCTGGTCCCATAGTTTCACAAGAGAAGGCTGCTTAGCTTAGGTGTTTTTCTCTCTTGGAAAGGACAAATAAACCTTAACCATTTTTGCTTAGCTTCTCCAGTTGTTTATCTTCTTAATTATCTTACGGAAAACTCTGATATTTGTGCAAAAAAAGGCTTAGACACACAGAATCTAATGTAACAATGTCAGGGGTCAGTCACATGAGAATCAGTGAGCACTAACGGACAATAGGTAATGATAAAAGGGTTGGAGTAATCTAATGTGTGCAGTCATAAACTTTTTTAAGTCAATAGAACTAGATAAAATAACATTTAAGATTTAATTATCTCTTAAAAATTCTTCTAATCAAATAAATTTTTTTAAGGTAAATTAAATTATTTTAAAATTAAACATAATTAGTTAGTCATGTTTAAGAGTTGAATTCAATTATTATATCACATGTATTATTAATATTTCATATTTATTTTTTAATGTAAAGTTAAACCATAATTAAAAAAATTAAAATTAAGCAGCCACTTTTGACCATAAAATAAAATCCAACGGTGGTGGTTGGGTTAGGGCTGAGGATGAGCTATGGAAAGAATGATGAAAAAGTAGCAAGTAGATAAAGGTGGGTGGTGGGTGGGTGTCTTTTTTCAAATAATCTAATAATTGGTAACATGAGGGGGAAGGGGTATCGGGACAATGTATCTCATATCATCTCTACAAAATCAACCTTAAGCTTCTTCCATCCCTTTATTGTTATAGGAAAGTTAGGAACTTTACTGTTATAACACAGCTCACTTATCAGCTTATGCTCGTACCCGTGCATTAGGAGCTAATACCGGTTGCTCAAGTTATAAGTAGTACTAATCAGAATCTAAGTGAGTGGCAAAAAATATGCTGTACTCAACACAAAAGCTTAAACTACAGCATAACCTTAATTTTGGAATAAGAAGCAGATCTAAGATTGTATACCACTCAGAACATCAAGGCAACAAAAGGTCGAGGAACAAAAATGATATATCTTCTTGTTGCATGACAATCTCAAATCCTAGCAACAACTGATGTTAGTAATAACTCAAAAAATAATTCTGGCTCAAATACAAGAAGGTGTATGCGTAATTCTGTGGAAAACCTTATTCAAGAAAGCCTTCCAAGTAACAGAGGTTGCATCTGAGACTAACATTAGTTTGTGCATTTAAGCAACAAAAAGAGAAAAGTAGTTGCACATCAAGCCTCTGACCAACTAATCTCCCATAATCTAAGCATCCAAGAGATACAATTAACATAAAAGCTCTTACCATTTATATGACTTTTATTTAGTAACTCATATTTCAACTGCACAAGCACACAATATAATGTTGTTTCCAACTTACAGTATACCCCCAGACCACCTTCATTTCTTATGACATTGACAATATGACAGCAATGAAAGAGTAAAGACGATGAAACTCCCTTATTATCTATGACAAAGCCAAAACCATGAAACAATACCAATAGTAAGACAAATACTAGACACAAAATTTAATACAAACCACAAAACCTTCTCCCCAAAATTGTTTCTCCTCTTTGGAATGACTCACAATGGCTGTGAGGTTCTGATCTGTTGCTTAGTGTTCTCGGTGGCAAGTTGAGCAGATGCTTCTGGCAATCCAACAGCAGCAGCAGCTGCCATGGTCTGATACTGAGAAGGAATTGTTGGAGCCAGAGGTTGAGTGTAGTATATCTGAGCATGAGCAGGATCAGCCAATTCATATGAGTAGTTAGCAGTGCCACTGGAGGTAGGCGCAACAGATTGAGATGGGTGATGAACTTGAGCATAGCCAACATATTGTTGTTGATGTTGGTTAGGCTGGACCTGAACTAGTTGTGGTGTGCCTGTAGTGGTTGTTCTGTACATCCCCGCAGCAGCCACTTCTTGCTTACCCACTGGAGCATTCTTTACCGGGTTGTAAGTTGAAGGAGGAGGCGCCACAGCAGGATTTGGAGGAGTTTGTGAACGAGTAGCCAACATTGTAGTAGTTTCAGCTATATTGGGCTGCTGAACAGGTAGATTATAAGCTTGGGGCTGCCTCGCCTGCACGTAGTACACTGGGTATTGCTGCTCAAGCTGGTGATGATGCTGGTGATGATGTTGCTGCTGCATAGGATATACAGGATAATATGCTGACATCGGGACTGCCCCAGTGGGGTGATGATGAATGTAATGAGGAGCAGCATGAATATACTGTTGCGGTTGCGGTTGCTGCTGCTGCTGCTGTTGCTGTTGATCCAACTGAGGTTGCATCACATACCCAGTATCCTGAACATGATGTTGAATCTGAACCCGGGAGCTCGGATCAGAGGCGTTGATTTTAAGATCGCGGTTAGTTCCAGAGGGAAATTGCACAACCGATTCTTGATAAATCACAGGCTTTTGGCGATTTATTGCATTGCTAAGACTACTATCACTGAGATATTCAAATAAACAAAAAGAAGGCAATTCAAATCCTGATTATTGTCCTCCAATGACACAACTGAATGGGGCAAAACGTTAGATAAATACCTTGAAACTGAATCTGGAGAAGGCAAATCGATTGCGCCACCACTACTACCACCACCACTTGACTTCTGTTGTGTTTGTGGAGGCAAAGTCTGTGTCTGCGTTTGTGTTGGTGGTGCCTTTCTCTGACCAACAGTAACACCATGGTCCGATCTCTCATCATCACAGAAAACCCGGTTTTGATAATCACCCACCACCACCGGAGCACCCACCGGCACACCGGAAACCGCAATAGAGACCGGAATCGGCGGCGGCGGCGGCGTCGGACCACCAACGACGCTCATATGCGAAAACTGTTCCTCAATACCCACCACCTTCTGCTCCTGCACAACACCTCTATTCTCCTCAACATGAACCCTTATCGGAGGCAAATTGGCAAGAGACGGAGAAGAAGAAGCGGACCCAAACGACGAAGTGGTCTCCAACATAGGAGAGTCCGGAACAGAGTGAACATCCTGCCTTACATTCTTGTTCAAACCATCAACATCTCTAATATTATTACTAATCACACTCAACCCACCGTCATCGTCAAGACCCAGCAAGCAATTGACCGTAGCTGAATCAGAGAATCCTCTATTCAACAACCCGGGAGTCGTCCCATTCAACGCGTTCAAGAACCAGTCTTCTGACTTGGCACTACCCTCGAGAATCGGCCCAATCGACTGCGACGAGTCGGGCTTAATGGGGAAGAGAAAAAGACGAAGCCTAGAGGGTTTGGAGGAATTGTTGTTTGTACGGTCGTATTCGTCGATCATGTTGTCCAAGTCCTCGTCGGTAGTGACAGAGATGAGAGAGTCCAAATCTTCGCTGGGAAGCTGATATTTGAGAGTGAACGACCTGCCGTTGAGGAGAGTGTTGGAGAGGCGAGTGGAGAGGGAGGAGAGAGAGGTGTGTCGGTCCACGACGACGAGTCGGGTGTCGCCGCCTATGTAGCATAACGACTTGTCGTGGGGGCGCGGGACTATGTGGCCGCCGAAGGAGCACATGAGGCGGAGTTTTGAGGAGAGGAGCTGTGGGTCGTCTAAGTAGGAGTCGGTGGTGCGGGAGCGAGGAGAGGAATCGATGGAGTCTGGATAGGTTGTTGTGGCGGCGGCGGTGGCGGCAGCAGCAGGGAGTGGGGTAGCAGGCGGTGCTTGAGGTGGTGGTGGGGGGTCCATGGTGGTCAGTTGGGGAAATGGAGAGCGATGGCGAGTAGTAGTAGGAGTTTATTATGACGCTCTTGCGGCTAATTTTATGTTATATATGCATATGTAATGTAATTTATGGGAAATTGAGGGGAAATAATTAAAATGTATTGATGTAGGAGTGAGACTGAGATGGTAATTTGACAGCTGTTTTACTGATTGGCTACAGGTAGGCTGCTTGTGGAAGGTGTTAGTATCTGCTACATCTGCAACTATGGTCTAAACTGTGATGATGAAGTTGACAGCGTTGGATATAATGATCCAGTTGGAATCGGAGAAGGTTTGGTTAGGTTGAACTGTTTTCTTATTATCAGTGATAATTAGACTAAAGCAAATCATGAAATGCATGTGAACAATATAGAAAAAATTAACGTTGTGGGATTGAGAGGAGAGATATATTTCTCAATTTACGTAAAAGAACGCAACAAACTACAAAACGTCACAAATAATACAAATTGGTATTTATCATCTCTCGGAACAAACAATCCTTCAAGCTCTTACTCTATTTAACGGGAGATTTATTAATGAAATGGAATGAAATCTAATATTATTTCATCGTTTGAGAGAAAAGTTTATAATGGAACAAGATGGAGAGGAGAATTTTATATTACATTTCATTTTATCCTAAATAGTAAAAATGATAAACATCCAATTTGGAGAATTTAAGACGGAATGTAAAATGATAAACAACTTTTTACTATATTACATTATTAACCCTTATTCTTCGTAACATTTCACTATATCACATTACAAACTTTTTCATCATTTTCAAACAATAATTTTTTAATATTATATTTATTTATATTCTTTTTATGTCTAACCAAATATAACCTTACCAAGGTCTAGTGTCGTGTTTTGCATAAAACTGAAACAGCGGAGATTCTCAAACGTATTGGGCTGATTAGGTGGGTGTGCCAGTTAGACAGGCGGCTTGGCTTTCCATGCCAATGCCACAACAAAAATTGCCAAAGATGATTAAAAAGAAAAAAAAAACCCGAGAATCGGGTTCTTCTTGTCGCCTCCTACCCTACTTTTATCTCCTTTTTCTTAATATTTTCAATTTACCTCAGATGGGATACATTTTGGTATAATTAGAAGGAATACAAACACCAGGTAAGGATTTATTTGATGGAAATGAAACATTTATTTGACTTTCTTATTGACCTGGCCAACATTTGATCAAGCCCTTAACTTTCTCATCCAACTATGTTAAATAGGTTATATTGGATCTGATCCTATTATTAACCCTACCAGTTTCAATCTCAATAAAACAAAAGAGCGGTCTGTTTACTTCCTTCTTGGACTTGGTTTCCTACTTTTTCTTTTCTACCTTTTGCTGCTCAGTTTTAATGTTTAGACTAATTATTGTGATGCTTAAACGTCACTTAAACGCTAAGAAACTCAAAATAAATTGAGTTATAATTGCCAAAAATTACTTGGAGTGATTAAATTTGTCAAATTAGTTTTCTTTTGAGACTGATTCTTGGAAATCAGATAACCCCAAATGCTAAAAAGAAAATGATTCTCTCAAATCATATATTCCAAATGCTTATTTATCTAGAGCATGTTTGGACCGTCAATTTTCTCCTTCTGGTTATTATCTTGATCTCCAAGCCAGTCAAGTTTTGTCCCTTTGATTGGGTACTGTCATCTGTCCTCACCTCCTTGTTGCTTATGAGATAGGAACTGTTTCATACGATGATTTTGGCTTTTAAATTACCAGTTCCTCTACGTTCAAGTCAAATAAGATTTAAGAGGTGCATGATCATGTTGTTATATTTGTCGATTTCATTGTCCCCTACCACTTCTGCTTTTCATTAGTTGTAATATTTTAATTGGGGATTAATATTAATAAGAATAAACATCTTTATCCACCTCGTAAACATTTGAATTCAATAATCTGATGATTTAAGAAACAATATCTTAATTGAACTACTCACGTAATCTTTGCCTAAATGTAACACTATGTGGCCAAGTTGACCTTGGTTTAGATTAATTGTTCATCCACCAAGACATACTCAGTGGATAATGTAGGGTATTAGGTTAACTCCCTCATTGGTTGGATTAAACTAAATATTCCAGTTCCACACATAAACAATGACATCAAGATCGTTTATCTCACTTTTCTATTGTTGTTGTTCTCAGCTTCAATCATGCTCTTCTTGGTAAATACTATGAACCAATTGATCTAAAATAAATGATATGTCATTAAGTTAAAATTTTATCAAAATATTGATAACGACTCTATTTTACGTCATTAAAAACTATTAAAATTGATAGATAGAAAATTTTAACTTAAACAAAAAATAAGATTCATAGTATAATGATCTCAATTTCCCAAAATAATTCATTTTTTTCACATGCACATAAATTTAAATAGAAATAATGATTTTCTAATTGCGTTTCTTTTATATATACACATATACAAAACTTTACTTATTATCCTAAGATTTCGAGTTGTCTTCCATAAAAACATAGATGTGAATAAGAAAACAAACACATCTTTATAAACAAAACTTTATTCATCATTGTAAAATTTCAAATTTTCTTACAACGCTTTATTCAAGTATGTTTTTATATATATTGACTTGTAGTTATTTTGTATATAGAAAATATTTAAGATAAATATTAGAAATCAATAATATTTTTTTGAAAGATGAAAAGGATTTATTAAAACTTTATTAACAGAGAACAATAAAGAAATACAAGGAGACAAAACTAAAACTAGTAGCTTAGTGGATAAGGAGCTACTGCAATTACTTAATTAGTACAAATTATTGCATGATAGTGGGAATAAGAGGTTACTAGTGAAGCAACCAAGTGAAACTTTTAAAGAGAGTGCCAAAAAGATTCAGTAAATCTGAAGAAGTCCAAAAATAGTAATAAGTAAAACTTAAGTGAAAAGGAGTCAAAGTGGGGACATAATCATTCCATCTGGATACTAGCTCTAGCCCATCTTCAAGTTATTGTTCTTTACTAATATCCACTATCTAATCCAATGGATGATTGATATTGTGAACTTGTAGGAATTAAGACCTTCATTGCAAAAGGTTCTCCTATTTTTTTCCCTCTAGATTCTCTAAGTGCCACAGTTAATGACCAACTTAAATACTGTCCAGTCTTTTTTGTGTGAATTTGACTTTCCCTGCTCAATTAACAAATGAAGACTAGCTACTTTCCAGAAATTGAATTCTATTGAGATTTAGTACATTGCTCCAAAAGGAGTATGTGTATAAATATGAAAAGAGTAGGCAGTCTGTAGTTTTAAGTTTTAGGTTACATAACTTGCACCAGAAGTTAGTAGGTGGAGATCCTTTTAGTTTGTCTATGGTAATTAATCTTTGCTTAATGACAATCTGAAGTATAAAGGAAGCTTTTAGGTAATTATCTAAGAACTATACTAATTTCCACCATAAAATTATAGCTTTGGGAGTTTGGAAATGATGGATGTAAGATTTGATTATGAATACCTTAGAGTTATGGTTTTTTAAAGTAGTTTTGTCCTCCACTTCAGTATTTGGCAAATAGTTTGGAATCTTATTCATAATGGTATGAAAGCCCCTATATCCATTCTTTATGATGACATTTGACTTTGGCTTTTAATGGAATAAGGAGCTTGAGATTCTCCACACCTTGTAGTGGATAAAAAGGTCTTAAATCATTTCAATTATCAAACCAAAACTGAGCATTATTCATATTGTGTATGACAATTTTCATTTTTTAGTTCATGATGGTTCTAAACTTTAGCACTTGTTTTATAAACCAAGAATTGCTTTGACTTAGTCTAATATCCCAGAAACTTCTCCCCTTTAGGATGTATAAGTGTATCCATTTAATCTAGATGGATTCATTGACAGTTAATAGTTTCTAAATATGTTTTCCAAGTAGCATCCTATTGAAGTTTCTAATTGAATTTATCCTTAAACCCACTTGTTGTTATGATAGAAACATTAGACAACTTCACTTTGGCATTGAAGCATCCTTAGATTTTCTAGTATAAAAGAGTTTTTTTAAGATCTTCTTTATATCCTTTGTCAAGTTTGGAGGAAGGAATAAGTGGCAACATAGGCAAGTATTGAGATTGTTTAAAACTAAGATGATTAGTTTCGATCTTCCAAAAGATGTTAAGAATTTATTATTCCAGTTATCAATCCTCTTATGAATTGCATCATAAAGAGGCTAACAATCACTATATATTATTCTTTTAGCTAAGATTAGAATCCCTAAGTATTTGAATATGAGTACATGACTTCTAAGATCTGAAATTTTTGAAAATGTGTTTCTCATATTTGTCTTATCTGCTAAGACAGACAAATTGTTTTCAACTTTGTTAATAGCTAAACCAGACATAAGGCTAAATCCTGCTTAGTTCCAAGTATTATCATTCTCCAAATAATCTTAATAGTTAAGGAAAAAGTTAAAGAGATAGAGATTCTCATTGCCTCAACCTTTGACATTATTATATAAATTAGTGGGCTCACCATTTACTAGAATTACAATAGAGGAGAAGGTCATACATTGTTCTATCGAGGTAATAAATACATTAGGGAAACTAAAGGCTCTTAGGGCATGAATTATGAAACAAAAAAAAACTCAAATACTATTTCAAATTCTATCTTCATTGAGCATCTTTTTAAGGATTTTTTTCTTTGATAGCTGTTAAAAAGCTCTTAAGTAGTAAGTTATCTCCTATCCTTCTTCCTTGGATAAATTCCCATTTATTCAGATTTATTAACCCTTTTAACACCTTTTTAAACCTAATAGAAAACATTTTAGAAATAGTTTTGTAGATGACATTGCAGCATGCAATCAGTCTATAACTATTCAAGGAATAAATATTAGGCTTTTTTGGGACTAAACATGCATAAGTTTTGTTAAGCTCGCTTAGTAACTTAATTTTAGAGAAGAATTACATTATAAAGTGGTTGTCAGGATACAAGTCAGATGAGAAATCTCTTTGAAGAAGCATATACCTAGTCCATCCGGACCTAGAAATTTTTTGGATTGATATTAAAGAGCGTTGTCATGATGTCTAAATCATTGAAAGGCTTGATCAATGTTTCTTTTAGTTGTTGAGATAAAGACTCAATGATCACATTCTTGAGGACTTGTATACATGGGAAGGTTTTGTTACAATTCCCTAGGATTTTTTTTTAAGTGTTTAAAGATCTTTTTTTCAATCCTTCTTGGTCACTGATGCTCCTTCCTTCTTCATTCTCCAAAGAAAAAATTTTGTTCTTATTACTTCTACCTAGGATTGAGTTGTGAAAGTATATAATATTCTATCTCCACCTTTGTTTTAAATGATTCTGACTTTTGCTTAAAAATAGAATGATGATTTTGCAATGTTTGTGTGCAAGTATCAAGGACTTTCATTTTCTTATTCTTTTTATCCTTCTTCTGAGGAGCTCTTCGAAGTTCTAATTACATAGATTTCACCTTCTATCTTGCTTTATTGATAATTTCATTTGTGTATTGGATTTTCTCCTTGTGAAGCATTTTTAATTTAATTTTCATATATTGTAATTTTCTTATGCATTTATAGGCTTCATATCCTACAATATGAATTGATAGTCCTCTTTTCACAACTTCTTCGAACCCCTCAATCATAGGTAGAAAGTTGAAGCATCTAAAGGAGTACTTTAGTTTCCTTAAGGTTGTGTCCCATTTCCTATGGTTTCACTAGGATCACCTAAGATTCCGTCAAGTTCTTCAACTAGTATATCAATTGAAATATTCCCATTGCCAAGAGACATAGAGGAATTAGCTACATCTAATTACATTATATTTGGTTTCCTAATTGAGTTTTTTTCTCCTCTAAGTTTTCCTAGGGTTTTGCACTTATTGAGCATTATATTTGGTTTCCTAATTGAGCTTCTTTCTCCTCTGAGTTTTCCTAGGGGTCTGCATGTTTAAAGCTTAAGAGTTCTACACTTTCCCTTATGACAAAGGTTCTCCTTGTACATTTTCACCACTTTTTTCATCTTCACAGCCTCAAACGTCCATTGGTAAGATAAAGTAATTTCTGAATCCATTAAGATATTGTTCTCATTTAAATGTTTTATTTTTAGTGTGCCTGGTAATGTTTTTTTAGCTTAACTTCCACAAAAATTTTAGCATATCTAAAGCTTTTAATTCCAAGGTGTGCTTATCTAAGCATAAAGGCATCGTAATTAAACTAGTTAGATAACTTAAGTCTATAATGGACCAGTATTCAAGTGACACATTATGGAAGTTTTTCCATAAGGAGATCTTCTTTATATTACACCTTTCTAGAGATATACTAGGCCTCCACTTTTATATCAACATTGGCTTCCTCAAGATGTGCCATAGACCTACTTTTATTACTTTATGCATACCTTCCTAGCTTCCATATTTGAAGACAAAGAAGTCTTGTTTATTTATTAGGACGCTCTCTAATTCTAACTTACCTTAATCCTTCTCTACCCAATACCGAACAACTGAAAAGGAAGGTCTTTTATCAAGAAAATGACTTACCAATATAAAGCACCATCTCTATATTCTAGCTCTTAGTACCTCCATTGGATGTAAGATTATAATTGCTTCATTATTAGAAAGCAGAGGTATAGACTCTAGATTTTTTAAAGGAACATGGTTTCCCACAAACTAATTCTTTGTTTTTATTCGAGTTGTATTTTTTCAAGTTCTTTAGTGGGCTTTTATTACGAAGAAAGGGAGAAACAGGAGTAAAAAAATCGGGCTCTGAAGGAGGGGGGAAGGTGGAAGTCTCTAAGGTTAGTAACTTAAACAATCATGGGGAGTGTGCATAAGGGAGGAAAATAGAGCTAGAACTTACTGAAGTTTCATAGAGTATGGGATGAGGAAAAGGAGACAAAGGAGGTGAATTCTAAAGATTGGAAAGTAAGTAACTGCTATGAAAGGTGGAAGAGCTCCAAAAGAGAGAGTTTCCTATTTTAACTTTATTTTCAGAAATGGAAAGCAACCAACCCAAGAGCTAAGCGAGAGAATTCTTGCGTTTTAAAATTACAAAAGACAAAGATATCAAAGTTTATGCTATTCAATTTTCTTTGTGATTTACCCTACATTAGTGCTGGTGCCATTGGGGACAGAGTTCTTCTCTTTGCCTTGTATGGACTGGCTACAGGTAAACTTGACACAAACATGGGGATTCAGTGAGATTGATGATTGGGACATTTATTTTGGGGTTACTGTATGGAGTATATGGACATGGAGGAATAAGCATATTTTCCAACAACAGGACCGGGGCCTGTCTATGCAAATCAACGACATTCGGAACGGAGTTCATGAAATTAACCTCATACATAAACACTGCTTCATGGTTTAGACCTACGAACAACAGGATAGGGCGAGGAAATGGCAGCCTCCTCTGAGTAGCTGTTTGAAATTAAATGTGGATGGAGTTGTTCACCCAATTAATGGAATCTCTACAGTGGGGGGGTGGGTTGATGAGAGACCACAATGGTGCTTGGATTAGGGTCATTGCTATAAATCTGGGAAATGGCTCGATTCTCAAGATATAACTCTTAGGAAGTTTACATGGTTTATTATTTGCATGGCGTTAAGGTGTGAGATTTGTTTTGGTGGAGTCAGACTGTGAACTAGCTATTAATCACATTCTTCATGACAATGCCAGTAATGGAAATAGGCGACTATTAATCAATATTAAGGAGGTTCTTGGTCAGGAAATCAGCATCCATTACGTACCTAGGGAGACCAACCGATGTGCGAACTTTATTGCAAAGTATGCTCGTTGCCTTATGCCGGGATTGCATGAGCTGCCATATCCTCCGCTTGGTTTGGGAGATATATTGTTGTATGATAGTTGCTATCACTTTAGGGGTGACTAGTTTTTAGGTTGTTTTGCCTTTGTCCCACACCAAAAGAAAAAAAATTGCTTGAGTTAAAAGTCTAAAAATTAAATGATAACAATAATGATTTTGTATATTTTAAGAAGACAAAACTAGATAACAAGTTTATAGGTACTTTGAAAAAAAGATTAATTTGATTAGATTTAGTTGACAAGGAGGAAGGCTCGTCCTTGTAATCCTTAGATCGAAAGTGGTGGAAATTATGTTATGTTTGGACTTTAAACCAAAGATTCAGAGAAAAAGGGCATAAATCCAAATGACCTAATATGCTAAATCTAGTTCTAGACCTTATTTTAAGGTCACATGAAATTCCTATTAAAATCATGTCTAGACTCTGGATTATTTTTGCATGGGACGAAATGATGGTGAAATGATATTACACAAAGCCACCAAGATTGAGAAGTGGAATGTACTTGCCACCATTGTGTTGCATTTCCTAGTAATTTTAGCTCAGGAGTAGATAACTTATGACCATTAATAATGACATGTTAACTTCATTAGGATGAATTAAGAAAAGTTATGATACTCATACTCAAAATTTTAATAATTTATTAATTCAATTCAATTTATCATTTTATCATGAGTTGCTAAATTTTTTAATAATTTATGAATTATTACTTATGTTTAATAGTAGACATTATAATTGTTAATGTATTGATGTTACAGATATCAAATAACAATAAGAATAAGAATATTAGACATACAATGATAAAGATAACATGACTGAGCCTTGAAGAAGCGACACACTATATTCAAGCTTTGTGAGAGGTATTTGGAGGGTGAGGTTTAAAGAGTAATTGGTCCAAAACATCTCCAAAATAAGGTAACCATCTTTGAATATAAATCCTTCTTAATTATATGGTGTTTGGACATAAATAATAAATATCTTTTGCGAATAAAATATCAAAAATACGTAAAATATCTAAGTACGAACGGAATAAATTACACTATAAAGTTCACTTTAAATGAACGTTCATATTTAGAATAATATTATTTATGGTGTTTTTATCTAGAACTTTTTTTATTTGAAATTAAGAAATTCCTTTGAATAACAAAAAGGTCATTTGGTTTCATTTTTATTTTTCTATTGTGATTTTTAGTTTTTAGTTTTAATTTTAGTTTTTTCTTTCAGATAAAACAAAAAAAATCTTTGGTTATTAATGTCAATGTAGTTATATTTTTATTACTAATGATAGTTATATACTAGATAAAACTTAAAGATAATATTTTTAATTAATTAAATTTGTTT
>JAOQMM010000171.1:7074647-7094221 GCA_027563515.1 Erythroxylum platyclados | reverse complement strand
TGAAAGATTTCATTCACAAAAGAATGAAGTTACAAAGTAATAGTATTACAATGGTAGATATTAACATCAACTTATCCCCAAGCAATGAACCAATGCAAGTTTTGCAGCTTAATAGCTTATCATTCACTACATGCGGGAGCCCCACCATTTCTTAATTTTTTCCATTACGTGCATAAGGATTTCACCACATATTGATAACCTTAGCCTCGTATCTTTAGTGAGGTCTTAAGGATAACCTCGATGAATGAGCAAGGATACCACTACAGCTTTTAATTTTCCTGCTCAAGATAAGTTGTTCTTTGATCCATGAAGTTGGCTCTTTCTTCATTAAAGTTTCGAACTCTTTTAAAAAATCTGGTATTCCTCTCTCTCCAAAGACAAAACATGCATGAGTTAAAAGCAACTTCAGCAAGCAATTGTTCTTTTAATTATATTATCTCTCTGCTGCAATCAGCTCAAGAAATCACCACAACTGATACCATGCATATCTACGTGACATGTACTAAAGATCTCTTTCCAAACTTTTGAATAAATTTTGCATTTAAAAAATAAATGATCTACAGATTTTGGTTTCTCCTTGTATAGAAGACATCTGTTACTAATATTGAGGAAATTGATTTCATCCATACTAGGAATTCTTCGTCTAACAAGCAGCCATATGAAGAAGGACACTTTAGCCATCAAATTTTACTATTCTCTCTACCCTTCCATCACCTAGCCTATTTCTTTGAGGTTTTATCTATAAGATTCATTAATCATTGGTATATTTGCTAGATGAATCTCCTAGCCACACGTAATCATCCTTACTCATTTGGTTTAAGTATTACCTTGCAAAATAATCTCCTGCTCATTGGAAACATTATACCATTAGTTGGCATTGGTCCACACATCATTTTCAAGCTTAAAGGGTATCTCTCTTAAGATTAACATAAATTGGGTGTTGCGTAGAGGTCCTACCCTACTTTAATTGTCAAAATAAAATGATACTACCTCACTATTATCGACCTTACATTTAATATATTCCCCTAATTCACTTCTCAACTTTAGTAACTGTATTAGGAGCCATGAAAAAGGTTGGTCTGTTCCTCATCTCCTAACTACTTTTTCCTTTTAAGAAATAAGAATGTATCCACTTAACCCACAAAGAATATTTGTTTCCTTGCAATCTCTATTATCTCTTGCCTAGGAACACTTTATTACTTATGCTGATTCAAGATATTCAAAGGTCTCCTTCCTTGATTGGTTTGCATACTTCTTGCCACCTCACTTTGGGGTAGTACTTTCCCTATCTTCCTCCAGCTTATAGGAACCTCCTCCTCATCTTTTCTACAGTCTTTATCAAACCCTTTGTAGGAAGAAATGAGAATACCAATACACATAGAGCAAATTCAACACTATTTTAATCATTTGCACTCAACTAGCAGTTGATAATATTTTGTTACACCTACACTTGAGTCTCCTTTAGATTTTCTTAATTAGGGGGATGCATTCCCTAAACTGAAACTTCCTTGTGGATATAGGTAGCCCAAATAAGTGAAGGGAGGTACCTTAACCTAAAAGCTAGTGATACCTAAAAGCCATTCATTATGCACCCTTAAATTATAATTAGGAAATTTGAGACTCTTTATAATGATGAAATAGTTATAATAAATTAATTAGTGATTAGTGATTTTGTAAGATTTTTTTGAAAAGAATAATATTATGATTATTTTTATAAAATAGTCAATAAAAACTAAGTACTACATTTAATATATTAATTACAATGGACCCTTACCTATAGTGATATACACCTTTTTCACTTTAGTCCTTAATTTTTTAAAAATATTATTCCTATTATAATTTTTTTAATCATACCCTATGACATCATTCTTTATTGTAAAACATAATAAAGAATAGAGGTATAGTGTTGTCTAACTAGTTTAGGTGAAATATAGCACGACCCATGTCTTGGTTGTGCCGCATAACACAAGACGTTATATGGTATTGCAAAAACACATAATGTCAGCTAGATTTGGATATTGTGTTACATATATAGACAACTTCACATAAAGTCGACAATGTCTAATGAAAACTCCTTTTTTATGGCTTTTGAAAATCCTCTAAGCTTTAGGAGATTATATGGTGGTGGTGGAGGAGATATCTTAACCTTAGTACTTATAACATTGGAAATATATGTATTGAATAAAATATTAATTTTTCCCTATATTCGTACAAACTAGGGCTAGTTAGCTAGGCTTTTCAGTTAAAAGGGTGTTAGGGTTTCAATTAGAGATCTTTGATTTCTTTGAATTTAGAGATGGCAATGGGTCAAGTCTAGCTCAATCTGGCCTAGGCCCGACCTAACCAAGCCCGGGCTTGGGCCTGAGCTTGAGCCTGACTCGGTTTGACCAATTTTTTAAAATTAAAAATACAAAATGGTGTAATTTTCAATAGAACAATGTCGTTTTGCTTCAAAGTGTAGAGCCTCGGATAGGGCCAGGCCTGGGCAACTCTACCCGAGGCTCGATCAGGGCAAAAAAATCGGGGCTAAGGTCCTATTATTAGGCCGATCAACCCGAGTCTAGCTCAGGCCCTTTTGCCATTCCTATTTGAATCTAAGCTATAAACTAGTTGCTTTGATCTATTACTCTGGTTATCTTGATGGTTACATTGTTCTTTGCATTAAAAAATAATAGTACTTAGGTAGCTAATGCCAAAGTTATGGCATTCAGACACCTTGTCTAATATAAAGATGTGTGGGAGGAATGAGATGAGTTTTGGAATGTGATGGAGGTATATCTAATTTTTCTAGGGGGAGTGGTTTTCAAATTTAGTGAACATGTATAAGAACCTTATGACTTCCTCAAACTGCATGAGAACGGGATGACATCTTCCTAGGTTTTGATTGATAGGAAGATTAACTTAACTTACTAATTCATTCCTTACGTTTTGATCCTGTAAGTTAATTTTGTAACATTTTCTTTCAATTTTGATTTTTAGATCTCCATTTATCATATATCTTTTTTGTTCCTTCAGTTTGATTTCTAGATTTTCATTTTATAATTTCTTTTGTCATCTATACATACATTTAAAAACTTATATCTCTTTGAATCCAAGGACACTAACTTCTCCCAATCATCCTCTTTACAATGATGATTGCAAAGAGCTTGAATTTTCAGCCACAACACTTTTGAATGGTTGTATTTAATGAAGAGATGGTCCTTTGATTTAGACACTACATTTTATAGCTTACATCTTGGATTTATGTTTTGATAACTCTTAATTCTATCTAAAGTGTTTAACCTATTTCTTATAACAAGACATAAAATAAAAGATGTTTTAGGGGCACTTTGATTAAACTATACCAACTTACTCCAATTCACCTTTGGTATAGAGTTTAAGAACACTTAGTAGCATGATTTATTAGTGAAAAGGCTTGATGATATCTCTACCACCCAATATTATCTTTAAGGTGTTGATTTATGTTATAGATTGATAAATTATCCTGAACAATGAAGAATACTCTATACTTTATATGCCACTTATTGCCTCTTATAAGCTCCTTAATCTTTGCTTTGGGGTTTAGCATGTGTCTTAAGTGAAAGGCTTCAGGAGATTAGTATAGACTTCTTAATTCACTTCAAGTATCAAACCAAAACCATGTGCTTTCTCCATTCTCAATGTTTTACTTAATTTCCTAATAAAACTTTTTCCTTAGCTTGAAGATTTGCATCATGGCCCAAAAAGCATCATACTTTGACCTAATTTCCTTAAGCTATTATTTTCCAAATATTGTAAGTGAACCCATTACACTCAAAGCATTTCCTTATTTGTAAGGAGCCTCCAAATTCTTTTGGCTAGTAGTACTTTGTTTTTGGATTGCATTAGCATTACTCCTAGTACTCCCTCATCTTTTTGCAATCTTATATCAACCAGTTTGACTTTAGCATAAGGTTTCTTATATGCATCCCCAAAACATAGGAAGTTTCTCATCATTGTTTCTATTGCTTTTGAAGGTTCCTTGGTAGTGCCATGTGTGTAGTCCAATAACTATGTAAGTTGTTTAGGATATATTTGATGAGCTATAACATCCCTTTATATGTTAAGCTTTTGATACACTAGTGCACAATACTCTTTTGGAACATATCAAATAAAGTAGAGAAACGAATGCTACAATTTCTTTGAGTATTATAATGAAATATTTACTTTAAGAAGTACAGATTTCATAAATGACTTAATAGAAAAGAACCTGTTAATGATTTGAAATGAACATAAGTGGGTGCTTTAATGGATGCCTTGTTAGTTCCTTCAATGGTTGCTACAATAGGTACCTCAATGGCTACTTCAATGACTGTTACATGACTGCTTCAATAGCTACTTCAGTGAACATTGGACCATCATCATCAACAATTATTTCAATAGGTATACTTTAGGATATTGTCACTAAGTGTGCATAATTCGAGATAATTCTCTCTATCCAAATACACCTTAGTTGTCTCTAATTTTCTTTCTTAAATTGTTTGTATCAACATCTTTATATCATTATCATTTTTTAGTGGCCTTATATGATTCATATGAGAATTTATACATAAATTCCCATGTTTGGCCATACCTCAACCATTTAGCATTGAGCATGAAGTCAACTAAGATTATCTTATCCACCTCACTACCAAAATAATTTCTCTCAACCTTCATATCTAGTATGAACTTGAAACATCTACTATAGAAACACTGAAACCTAATTCTAGGGTTAAAAATAGCAACTATTTTTTTAACCAGTACCTATAATAACATTTTAATAAATTTTATTAGAAGCTACTCCATGCCAAGCATTTAACAATGCCAATAAACAAAAATCCATTGGATAGATTTATTAGTTGTGTTTCACTTTAAAGTGTAAAGCACAGATAATGCAAAAGGAATGAAAACCAAATTTAGTTATAAGGTTCGACATAAATAAGTTATAATATGCCAAAGATGATACCAACTAAGATGACCCATATAAAGTTGGATAAGGAAGAAACAAGAAAAGAAAACCAAAAGGGAGTGTAAAAGATGAAAACTACTACATCAAGATGGAATCCTAATGTTTAAAACCTAAATACTTCTTCAATTGAGTCCAACCTCATTAAGTAGGTACGACTGAGCTAAAAGAAACCAAAACTTTACTATATTCCACTTCTCACCAATATACTAATAAGAGTAAGTTCAACAATAAGCAATAGATAAGTGGAAGTGTAAGCTATATACTCTTGTCAAAAACTACTTATTCATATAATTGATAAATTAGGTTCATGTCATTTAGCTGTTCTTATTACTAGGTTTCTCTTAATTATCTAGCCAATCCTATAAGTATAATCTTTTGCCTAAATTAAGTCTCTTGGAGTTTAAGACAACTCAGCAAATATAATATTGCTCACAACTGTTAAAGTTAATTCAATTCCACCAACTATCAATAAATATACAAATGCATTTTAAGACAAAATGTAAATCAAATTAATCTTAACCGAAAATTTATAGCATCCAAAAACAAATTGAAAACCAAATTAGCATGTCCATTACCTTCAAAATGGAGTAACAAAGGGATAAATGACCAAGTAAGTGATATCAAAGCAAATAACTCTTTTCCTTTAAATAACATATCACATATTCAACCATTTCAAATGAGAAACCGCAGTCTCATACTTTGTATTCTAGTATAATTTATAAGAGTAACATATGAAAACAATGAAAATAATGAAATCCCCTAATTGGAACCCTTATAAAAAAAATCTCCTAATTGTAAAATCTCTTAATTGAAACACCAAGAACTCAAATATCCTAATTGAAACCCTAACAACCTAGCAACTGAAAATCCTTAAATTGAAGAACCCTACACACCAACTAATTGAAGCACCCTAGTTTTTGCAAATATATGGAATAATTGATATTAATTTAGTGCACATATATCTTCAATTTTACAACTACCAAGTTTGAGCTAACTACGCACCACCACCATCAGACGATCTCTTAAAGCTTAGGGGATTTTTCACAAAGCCATCAACTGGAGAAGGGAAGAAGAGGAGTTTTCACCAAGTGCCATTATTTTCATATGGTGCCATGTATGTATGTTGAATAAGCTGTGGGTCTTGAGGGAGATGTGGCATCTTCTGAACCACCATAGTTAGGGGGGAAAAAGCTCATCTTTTTTCAAAGCAACCAGAGGGCTCTTAGTACGC
The DNA here is from genome assembly GCA_027563515.1 of Erythroxylum platyclados. Lineage (NCBI taxonomy): Eukaryota > Viridiplantae > Streptophyta > Magnoliopsida > Malpighiales > Erythroxylaceae > Erythroxylum > Erythroxylum platyclados. Next base: position 7,088,024 of record JAOQMM010000171.1, on the reverse strand, counting down.
TAACACTACTACCAAGATAAGTGTTGTGTTACATAACACCAAAATATGTCAAACAATGTTATTCTTCCATCTCTAATTGAGAATGATATTAGGGGCCACAGATGATATAAAAAATAAAATTATAAGAAGGAAAGTGATAGTTTTAAAAAATCATGGACTGAAATGAAAAAAAAATCAAATAAGAGGGGAGGTTGACTGTAATTAACTCGTTATAAAATTATGTGAAATGAAAGAGAATTTGAAAGAGAAGACTAAAAATTTGTTTACATAATCAGGATAAACTTACATAATCCCTAACTTTGGTGAAAAATCTCTACATAATCGTAAAATTAATGAAAAATAATTTATAATCAATACAATAAAATGCAACTGAGGCTAATGTCTTAAAAGTCATATCACTCGTAAGAATATAAATACAATCGCACCATTTTTCCGAAACTTATCATTATTTTCCAAAAAAAAAAAAGAATAATAGCCATGGATGAAAGGATCTGTCTTGTTAGAGGTGACACAAGAACCTTGATCGAGTTACCAATGAGCAAATCCTTCCCGTTCTACGGAGAAGAATACTTGAGTGCGCGAAGAAACATTAAGAAGCCACAAGTATACGAAACATTGACATTAACGTTAGCTTCGGGTTGGCAGGCTTGACCTCAATCTTATATTTAGTCATAGCCAGCGTCGAATGAACAAAATTCCACGCCAAACTTGACAAAGGAGGAAGACACACATTCTAGACGATTTCTCCAACCACCCTAAATTGTTAACCAACGACACAATATGAGAAGGAAGCAAAAGAAAATTCTTACACGACTTGTATTTATGTTCGACAAAGATTTCAACATTTCGGAGCATCTGCTGGAAACTAAACGGCCGCGTATCTTGACTAACTCAGCCTTTGAAGCTTCTTCCACGTCTCTTAACAGAAATTGCCGTTTTCGCTTCTTGTTGAGCTTTCCAACAGGACCCATCAATCTAGATATCGAAACGTCGAAACAGTGAGACTATCACACGGTTCTCATCACCGGCCGACTTTGACCAGTTGCAATGAAGATCAACATGAGAAACTATAATCTGAATATTGTTTATCAACCTACACTATAGTAGACTAAAAAAATAATCTAATTGATTTAATGAAGTTTCTTCAATTTTATTTATTTAGAATATTCTTAACTTCACTGTTATTAAATTATATCAAAGCAGACTACTTTATGAAACAAGGACCAAACCAAACGCTTCCATTAGCAATGGTGCAGAATCATGACCAACTATTTCCTTGTTGCGGAGTCGCGGACTATAAATTATTGTTATCTCTATGCATGCAACATATATGCGTGAAGGTCGTTAACTATTATCTGAAAATTCTTAACCGCCGGATGCCAAAAAGCTTTTTCTTTTTACTCTTTCACTTTCTCTCCGGCAAAGCAGTTTCGGTCACAAAACAATAGAGAAGTGGTGAAGAACTTAAACCAACGGTTCCTTGTGGAGAAGAAGGAAAATTCTTTCGGAGTTGTTGGGTCCCTTTATCCAATCTCATAATCTCCTTTTAAGGAATCATTGCTGTAATTTAAGGTAACTTTAATTGGCAACACTTCTGCTTCTGTTTCACGGCTTTTATGTCCTAAGATTCTGTCTCGTGTCGCACGTTAAGATTACTGCCATGTGTTCCACGCATTTTGCTTTGAAACCCACTATTTTTGTGTTTTGTTTTATCTTTTGGATTGTTCGTTCCATTTTCTCCTTCCTGATGGAGATAAGAATGTGTTTCTCATCTTTTGTTGTGGCCAAGGAGTTCTGGCTTTGTCGAGTCTAAACTTATTTGTTTTCTTTGTTCTTAGACTTATACGCAGAGTTTGCAAATTTTGTTTTCACTGAGTTTGTTATTATTTTTTAACATCAATGGCCTGGCGGAGGAACATATTGTCTATCTGTTCCCTTCAGAAACTCAAGGATGTGTTTCAGGTTGGCAATATACGTTTTGTCTTTCATGTTAACGTTTTAATGGTCGCTCGTCTGCTATGAAACGTGAAAATTTACGATTTACTACGTTTTTTATGCTGTCTAATTAGCTTTTTGTGCTGCTATAGCTGTGCTCAACTATATATAATGGTTCATGCATTTTGTAACCACCTACCTTGTAAATTGAGTAAAAGAATCTGAATTGTATATGACTGGCATTTTCTTTCTACTTGGGCTTGCCTGTACCCGTGGTTGTAGTCTTTATGCTTCGATTGTGAGTGAGTTTGTCTACTAGTAATTATAATTGATGGCTTACCTGACAGCACTTTGAGCCATATCTGTCAGAATTTAAAAATCCAGGAAATTGGGCCTGTGATGGGAAGATGATGACAAGAATTTTCCACTTATCTTTGTCCCTTTATAAAACAGTTGATGCCTCTTTTATAAGATTTGGTATAAAAGGACTTCGTTTGTCCATAGATGTGGAGGACAATGAACGTTTAAATCTGTTCAAGGTAATAGTAACCAACTATAAGCAGCTTACTGTTTAAGTCACTTGTTTCTATCTGAAAACAAGATGGTATTGTTCTATGACAGGGTATCATTATCAACAAATATATGAATAAAGGCCTTTGCTATCGAATTATGAGTCTTTGCTTTGCTCTCTTCTTTTCCTTTTACTTCTTAGAACAAAATCACTTATCTGTGCTCTTCTGTTGCCTTGTGTCTAAATTAGCTTTATGTGTTTGTATCTTCACCAGGGAGGAGTAATGAGGGAGGGGGATCACGGTGTATATACTATCAGGTCTTATGGAGCCAAAGTTGCACGAAAGCGCAGGCACGATTGGCTCATATTAGTGCTACTTGCTGTGATAGAAGTCGTTTTGAATGTTATTAATCCATTTCATCGATTTGTGGGGAAGGACATGATGGACGATCTTAAATATCCTATGAAAGATAACACTGTTCCTATCTGGGCAGTACCTGTAAGTTTGCTTCAGCTTTTGGGACTGTTGAAAAAAATCATATTTCTGAGATGAGTTTGTATTATTGGTTTCTTTTAATTTTTGCAATCAGTTGTACGCAATTTTGCTGCCCATTGCCATTTTCATCTTTTTCTACATCCGTAGGAAAGATGTCCATGATCTGCATGACAGCACTTTAGGTACGTAATTCTATTTTTAAATTCGTAACATATTTTAGTTTCATCTTAATCTGAAATGAAAGTCAGCTTCAAGACTCTAATGAATTGCATTCATATATGTTAACAGGCCTCTTATTTGCTATGCTAATTACTGGGGTCATCACGGATTCCATAAAAAATGCGGTTGGTCGGCCTCGTCCCGACTTCTTCTGGCGTTGCTTTCCTGACGGGAAAGATGTATGTTCTCATTTCCCATTGTGTAATGTCTTTTGATCTTTGCTTCATTACTCTTTTGTTCTCAATAGTCTTTTCCAAGAGTATAGGCTTTTCTATCTTTTTCAGTAGCTCTGCTAAATTTTTGTTGCTGCTAGAGCTTCAATCCTTTTTGAGTCCACGGTGGACTACTTCTATCTGAAAAAAGAAATGATTTCTGATCCTTCAAAGCTTTTCATTTTGTTTTTAGGTATATGATAAGTGGGGAGACGTAATATGTCATGGGAAGGCTAGTGAGATCAAAGAAGGGCACAAGAGTTTCCCAAGCGCATACTTCATGTAAGCAACTAAAGTCGCTATATATCCTATGATTTTGCTTTTGTTTTTGTTCACCTCGTATGATCTTTTTTCAGCTTCTTGTTTGTTGGAGGTTTCTATTTTTTATACCTCTACTAGTCAATTGCTCCAAGAGGGTATTTATTTATCAGAAAGGTAAAAATGAACATATCAGTAATTCATCTGCTCCAATTTTGACTTCTGCAGGGTCTTTTGCTGGGTTAGGCTTTCTCTCCTTGTACTTGGCTGGAAAAATTAAAGCATTCAATCGCAAAGGGCATGTTGCGAAACTGTGCATTGTTTTTCTTCCTATACTTGCCGCTTCTCTTGTTGGCGTATCTCGAGTAGATGACTATTGGCACCATTGGCAAGATGTGTTCGTTGGAGGTCTTATAGGTAGGATTTTGTCTGATAATTGACAATTAAGCAATGGCAGTCATACTGTTCAGAGTTTGAAATACTGACCTTACCTGTATGCAGGGCTCGTTGTAGCCACATTTTGCTATATGCAGTTCTTCCCACCTCCATGTAATGGTAAGATATGCCTTTCTTTTATATGCGATCAAGTCTTTTGTTTTTACTAAATTTCGTTCTAGTCAATTCATCATGTTTCACTAAGCTTAATTGTCGTCCTGATTTCAGGATGGAGACCTTATGCATATTTTCGAGCTTTGGAGGAGTCGTGTTACAATGCAAATGGGGGGCAAACTGTAAATGCACCTCATATGCAGGCCATTGATTTGCAGATAATCAACCAAAGACTTGGACAAAATGGCCATGAGTTTACGTCATTGGATGAAATGGAAGCTGGAAGCAGATGATTCAGGGTTTTAGTGTATTGATTATTTTTGGACGCAGACACAAGAATAATTGAAAGATTGCTTTTTTAGTCACTTTTTTTTGGCTATTGTTAATACACGAATGTTGTATAATTGCTTTTCTAGTCACTTCTTTTTGCCCTTTTTTTTAGAAATTAAAGTAATTTCATTTAATGGGAGAAGATACAAAGGTTCAATTCCAAATTTAACACCCAAAATGACAACACTTTAATAAAAACAAGGTAAGCTGTGTGTTTTCCAAATAGGGTTAAGAAACCCATTTGTGTATTTCGTCATTTACTCAAATCGCCCAAATTAGGGATTGGAAGAGTTATCACCACCAGAAATGGGAGTCACCAAAGGATGTAAGGTCATATTGCAGGTCAAGTTCGTAGGTAACTCGACAAAAAGCTTATGTCAAAAGGTTCTATTAGACTTGAACAAGTTGTATTTAGCGCTTTCAAAAAGGAGAATGGAGGAGAGCTTCAGGGACAAACTATGCGCATCTACATGGGTCATCTTAATAACCCCAACAGGTACTTTCTTTCATAATTTATTTGTTAATAGACCTTCCCTTCCATGTGGTTGCATGTACTAGCTTTAAAATTAAGCAATTTGCCACAAAGTTGCTAGATTAGGGCAACAACTTTCAACTCTTAGGGTATAAAGAAGCTTCTCCCTTATTCCAGAAATTAGGGAGGACAATACTTCATCTCTAGAACATGAGGTATTTTGAAAGCGTCTAAGGTTCCTCTCTTGCCAGATCTTTTTAATCGAGAAGGCGAAAGAGATAATGTAAATATGCTTTTTGTAGTTAGGAGTATTGTTCGGTCTTAAGAGCCAATTTAGAGTATCTATGAAAACATTTCTTGCATTAGAAACTAGATGCAATTTCTGTGTCCTCTCTCATATGAATTGCAAGAAAGCACATAGGAAGAACAAGTGGTTTATGGATTTTTCCTCTCTTTCACAGAGGACACAAGTAGAGTTGATAAGGATGAAATGCATCCTATCCAGCGTACTCAGTTTATTCAGAGTTGCTATCCATAAAAGAAAGGAGTGATTAGGAATGAGTGACTTGTGTCATATTATAGGGTACTAGACAAACCTTGGGATATCCTAGTTCTGCCAATCCTTGAATTTTGAGATGCTGAATTTGCTAGGAGATAGATTGAGACAATGGAATGTATATTATCTTCCCAAGTCAAGTTGGTAGTTGGGAGTAAGATGTTGCAATTCCATAGAAATACACCATTGGCCCCCTATGATAATTGAATTGACTTTAAAGTTGGTAGGAAGTCCATTCCATGAGCAAAGAGCTTATGGAATTCTAATTAGGTTGCCTTTACCTGTCCAGTTATCATGTCACAAAAAAGCCTTCTCTTCATTTCCAGCCTTACAAAGAATTGTAGGCTCTAAGATAGGTCTTAATTTCAATCGCTGAGTCAATGGCCAAGAAAATGTCGATTCTAGAGGAATGGACCAAAGGCTAGAACCTTTAAGAATGTAGCTATAGAACCATCTAATCTATAGTGAATTCTTGTCCAATAAGATGTTCCAAAGATTTTGTATCAAGTTTATTCTATTAAAGGTTCTGATAGAGGTCAAACTCAATCCACCCTTTTCTTTTCTCATACATACTTATGACCATTTGACCCTGGAAAAGTGGATATCCAAGTTTAGATTCCTCCAAAGAAATCTTCTAAATAGCTTCTTAATAGTTTTGATGACTCATTTGGCTAGAGTCATGTTGGAAGACCAACGAATGTAGAGGGACTTCAAGATAGATTTAATGAATTGCAATCTTCCTCCAGATGAGAGCATCTTATATATCCACAAGCTCAATCTTCTCTGTATTTTTTCTACTAAGGTGTAACATTCAGAGCATTGTATCCTTTTGGTAGTAATGGGTAGCCCTAAATAAAATGGCTCTTTCTGAGGTTCATCTCTGGACTTGAAAGATCTCTAAATGTAGATAATGTTGAGATAAGCAGTTTAATAAGTTTACTGTGGGCCTTGGAGAAGAGTAATAAATCATCCCCAAAGCATAAGTTAATAAGCTATACTATCTTACATCTTGTATGAAATTTAAAGTTCTTATTGCTTCCCACTTTATGAAGAAACAATCGGCTTAGTACGACTATGCATATGATAAATAGATAAGGGGAGATGGGATCCCCTTATCTTAGTCCTCTAACACTTTTAAAGATATCAATAGGTATGCCATTAATTAGAGCTGAGTAGGATGGAGAAGTAATACATGCCTCAACCTACCTAACAAAAATATTAGGAAATCCCAAGGTCTCCAAAGTCTGAAGATAAAGCCCTATTCAACATAGTTAAAAGCCTTTTTAAAGTCCACTTTTATGATACAATTAGGAGAACTATTCTTTCTCTGATACCGTTTCATTAGTTTTTGAACAATAAAGATGTTATCCTTAATCATTCTTCCTTGAATAAAGGCCATCTGATTATCAGAGATTAGAGATTAGAGAATCTAGGATTGTCTTCAACTTGTTTGATAGAATTTTAGAAACTATCTTGTATAAGAAATTGATACATGCTTCTTCAAATGATAAAGGGCAAGAGGACTTAGGAATCAAACATATATGATTTTTACTGATCTCCTTCAGTACTTGAGAAAAATTCAAATACTGCTCTCTTCACCATAGGATCAATTTATTGCCAATTTTTTTGAAAGAAGTAACCATTAAAGCCATCAGGTCTTGGAGATTTGTTTGGACTCATTTGAAAGACCACCTCTTCTATCTTTTTGCCCTCTACATGTTTAGAGAGAAGTGAAGCTTGCTCTTGAGAGATTCTCTTTTTAATGAAAGAGCAAAGAGGAGTAGAAGTTGCCAGTGTACGAGAACGTCCATAAAAACTCTTAAAGTGTCTCTCAACTTCATACAAAAGATCCTTTGCTGAGAAATCTCACTGCCATTAGAAATTTTAAGAGAATATATTATATTTGTGTTTCTCTTGGCTAAAATATAGTTAAAGAAGAATTTAGTGAACCTTTCACCTCCTTTAATCCAGTTGGCTTTGGCCCTTTTTGCCATGAGACTATTATGGTCTCTGATGATTGACAATTAATTTCTCAAGAGAGTCTTTTCAGTTTCCAATAAGAGAGAGTTAGCAGGATCTCTGGTGAGTGTACCTTGAATAAGGGCCAATTCATCTTTAGCTTTAGCAACAGCTAGTTATGCAGAGGAAGCTCTTCTATTTATAAGGCTTTTCATCTCAAATTTAATAACCTTAAGCTTTTGGACACAAATAAATTGATGAGTTCTTGCAACTAAAAGCTCCAATCCCCTCTAAAGAGCCTCAGAAAAATCCATCTTCCTTAATCAGAAAATTATTAAATTTGAAAGGACCTCTCCTTTCCTGAATCTGGAAAAGATTTTCTAGCTGCATTGGTGAATGCTTTGAAGATAATGGATCTAGAAATGTAGACACAATATTAGGAAATTGGGTTAGCCAATCCTGATTCACCAATGTACAATCCAATTTCTTCCTTAATGCCCATCTACCAAACTGTTTGTTATTCCAAGTGTAGAAATGCCCTTGGAATTTTAAGTCAAAAACTCCCAATTTACCCACACAATCACTAAAGTCAAATAAGAAGTTTCTCAGACCATCTATTAGATTCAATTCTATATAAGGGAGAATTGAAGTCCTCACATGGTAGCCAAGGTCCATTTCCTCTCTTCTAAAAATCTATCAAGTTGTCCCATAAGAGCTTTCTTTGAAAAGCATGATTAGCACCGTATATAAATAAGGAGAAAAGTCATCCTTTTCCTAAATAAGTTTCCATTTCAGGGGGACTACTTGCATCTCCACTTCAAAAACTTCAACATCCACAAACGTATGATCATATCCTATAATGATTCTCCTATACCAATAGGCCTGATGGTTAGAGATAAATTTCCATATAGAACCCAGTGTATTCGGAATCCTAAGATTATCAAATATGTTTTGGTTTCCGATAGAGCAAAGATCCATGGTTTCGAATTGTAGACAAAATCCCTTAAAGATGAGAGCTTTTTAAGGCAATTGATCCTCCTAGCATTCCATGTGATGACTTTCATGTATTAAGAAGCTTTATTTTAAATCCCTTACCTTTGCTCCTATTAGATTTCCATTTAGTGGCTGACAAAATTCCCTAATAAGGGGATCATCCTCCTTATGCTCTTTAGAAGGTGGAGGATTTGCATCCATCTGATCAAGAATATTTACATGATCATTAAGGTTATCAAGCAGCTCTTCCACAATGACCACTTTTCCAGTAACAACTATATTAATCTTTTTATGGGTTTCTATTGTGGAGGGATAAGGAGCTAGTTCCTTAAATACGATGCTAGTTTCAAGCCCCTGATCAACTTTCCCTTCTCTTATTAGCTCCCTATAATCACCCATTTGAAAAGTCTTACCCGTAGGGATCCATCTCTTACCTTGAGAAATAAGGGAGGGCTTCCGTTTGTATTGGACTATCACATTATCTTCATATAAAGTGGCATCAATTCCCAATCTCATAACTGGGATAGTTTTAGGTAAGCCTTTGGTGAGTTCCATATTAATACATATTTTAGCATATCCCAATCTCTTCCTTTGGACTATATTGTCATTTAGGCATAAAGGTTTGCCTAGGAAACTAGTAATCATGCTTAACCCTTTTGTTTTCCAATATTCAAGGAGAACATTGTATAGATTCACCCATATTGGAATAAACTTGTGTATGTTGGACTCAATTTGGAAACCATGCTGCCAGGGTTGTAGGAAGGGTGGAAAGTTAGAGATATGTCATGACCCTTCTTCAATGATCTTAAGGGCTTGAGCTTTAGAGGAAAAACTGAAAATGATGTATCTATCTTCTGTTATTAAAGCTTCAATAAATGCTTTGTTTTTTCATCCTGACGTTATCCATTTTTTGATGATAGGAAATGCAGGTCTTTTGTCTCAAAAGAATCTAATGAGAGAGTTCTCCTATGATTTACTCCTTCTTGAAGAATTTCCAAATCCAGAACAATAATTATTTGACCATCTTCAATCTTAGGAGGGCAAAAACGTAGCAAAAGATCAGAGGAACCTCCAACTACCCATTTCCAAGTTTCCTTCAATAGAAAGATTGGTTAAGGATGAAGCAGTTTGAACCAAACCAGGGTAAAGTAAGGGGGTGTCTGTGCTATTCAAGGGGAGAGTAAGGGAGGAAAATCCTCTCTATCAAAGTTTTCTAGTAAATGATGTTTGCGGGTGTGCATTGAAATAGAATAACTTTTACAGAGGGCTGAAAAGTTGTGCAAGTAATGATATAAGTAAAATAATCAAAATGCCTTTAGTTTGACACCCTTCAGAAGGAAGAGATGCTTAAGGTTGGAGAGAAGGCGGAGAATCTCTTTCTAACCCATTTCTGTATGTGATATAATTTATTTGATAATCTATGAGAAACCATGGAACCGCGGCATGTGTTGAAAGCAATTCTTCCTTAACATCTCACATTGGTTCGATAATCATAAGAAAGACAAATTTTGGGATATATAATATGTTGATATGAAAATTATATCTTCCCTATATATATTGTCCTCTCTGTGTATACATAACAAGAAAGTACATATAATAAGTAAATAGAAACTAGGGAAGATATATTACAATGATCAACTATAATTTGTGTATAATCAAGTCCGGATTATAGCCTAAATATGATGTATTACAGTTGTATTATAGCTTACATCTCTCGTGAAATTTATGCTAAATGTCAACAAGCATTAATTTGTCAACTAGATACTTATATCCAACAAATGTTGTAAATTTAGTTATCAATTCTGCAATTTAATTTTGAGAAAGAACGTAGTGAAGTTGAAGAGTTTGGTCTTGCAAAAGTTCATGAATGTAATGAAAATCAGCCACAATATATTTGTATATTCATTGTGAACAAGACTAGTGACCATGCAAATAATATTGATGTTATCAATAAAAAGAGATGCAGGTTGATTAAATGAAATAACAAAATTCAAAAGAAGTCAACAAAGCTAAACAATTTTTGAACTAACTAAAGATATGGGGTGATATTATGCTTTAGTTAAAGATTCATCAACACGGTCTTACTTTTTGCATTTTCTCAAAATAGTTTCTAAACTTAAGAAGACACATTAACTAATTATATAACAATATACATCAAGATACCCAACATAATTATCATTAGTAAATATTACTAGTTGTAAAGAAGTGGAAGAAAAAAATAGATATCATCCTTTGGTATTCTTTATATATCGAATGATTCGATGATATGTTTAAAGATATAACTTATGAGGTTCCAAAACAAATTAACTTACTATTTAGACAATATATGAAATATCTATGAGTGATTGTAAGGTATATGAAACTACTAACAAGGTATATGTATAGAATAGGATTAAGCAATAGTAGACCAATATTTTTTATTAATTTTAAATTAAGTTCCATTGGTGTATCATAAGGTTATTTACCGATAAAATTGGCCAATTTGGTCAAATTTGTATTACAATTTTGTTGACTTATATGTCCTATCTTTTGATTGAGAAACTTAAAAAAAAAGTCTATTTCTCAAGATCTTTCGTATGAAAGGACGATTGAAGAAATTATTTTAACTTATCAATACTTTGTCAATCACTACCTGTTATAACCATATCATTTGACATATAATAATAAAGAAATGATACCATTAGAGGAATAAAAAATAAATAATGAGTGATCATTAGAACTCTATTGAAAACCTGCTAGTTTAATCGCAAATGAGAATTTTTCAAACCATGTATGAGAAACTTATTTGAGTCCATAAAGAGATTCATGGATTTTGCATTCTAAATTTTGATTAGGAAGAGGGTATCTTGGTAGAGGTTTTGCGTATATAGTTTCTTTTAACTTACCATTCAAGAACACATTTTGATATCCATCTAATACAAAGGTCATCATTTGGCATATGCAACTAATAAAGTTCTAATTATAGTCATCTTCGCAACTAAAGAAAACATCTCTTTATATTTAATAGCATATTTATGTGTGTATCTTTGAACCACTAATATGGCTTTATACCTATTAAGAGAATGTTAGGTTCGAATTTAATAGTATAGATCTATTAGTTACCTATTAAAGAGACATCGTATGGTGCAGGAACTAAGTCTCAAGTATTATTTGTCTCAATTAAAATTTGTTCTTCTATGGCACTTTTTCAACAGACATTGTTTGCTACTTACTTATAGGTAAATGATATAGAATAGATTTAAGAGTACTATGATGAGAAACAAAAGCATTATAATGTTCTAAAGAGAAACCATATCAATATGTATGCTAACAAAAATTATAACAGTTGAACGACATAGTTGGGTTGAAGAATAAGAAGATATGTCTAATGAACCTAAAAATCACTTTTTGAAAAGAGTGATTATTATTATAAAATAAAGGCATAAAAGAGAATAATTTATAGGGAGAGTATGAAGGAGTCATAGGAGGAGAGGAAAAATAATACAAATTTTTGTTAAAAAAAGAGGTGACATGGAGAAAATGTGTCTCCTTTTTGGGTGAAAATCATAAAAAAGATATCTTTTATATTTATCACTATAGTCAAGAAATACACATTTGATTGTTTTATGAGATAATTTTGTAAGTCCATTTAGAGGTTGAAGAATAAAGCAAACATAATCAAAGACTCTAAAATGAGAGTACTTAAGGAGTTTCTTATATAGATAAGACCAAGGAATAAGATGTTTAAGCAAAATCATAGATTGTTGATTTATTATAAACACAATCATAATAATAGATTCTAACAAAAAACTATATAGAATATGGGATTTAAGTAAGAGAGGATGAGCAATTTTCAATGACATGATAGTTTTTTCTTTCAATAACCTTTTTTTCTCTAGGATATGGGGACAAGATAGTTGATCCAAAATGCCTTTTTCTCAAAAGAGATTGGTAAGATGAGAAGACAAAAAAATTCTCCTTTATAATCAGAGTGAAAAATCCTAGTAGTTTTTCCAATGTCTCAATCATATTGATAAAGGATTTTGTAATATTTACAATATTAGATTTGGCATGCAAAAAGATCAAAGTAAACCATGTGTAATGATCTATAAATAATACAAAATATCTATTTCTTAACCTAGACAAAGATGATGATGGACCCTATAAAACAACATGTATTAAATCAAAAGTTGCATCTATATTAGAAGAATTAGAAGTAAAACGTAACTTTACAACCTTACCAAAAGAATAACTTTCATAATCTAATGTCAAAAAATCAAAGTTAACATTTAAATAATCATAAAAGAAGAAACATGTTTTTTAGTTTACTTATATGATGATGTCTAAGGCATCAATGCTAAAAGTACCACTTTTTATTTGCAATCAAAAAATTATTAGGAGAAGAAACAGAATAGAAAAATGGAAGAGAACACTGATTATCCTTATGATTATAAGAGGATGGATCATTCAAGTTTAAGTGAAATAATCATCTTTGTCTATATCACATCCTAATCACCTTCCCCATTTGAAGGTTTTGTAATAATTGCACAATCAAGCTTTGTGATTAGAATAAATACCTAGGATAGGTCAATTAAACATGCATCATTCATGACACATTCATAAATGCATAATTGGTCATTATATGATTGAACAATAATAATGTGTGTGTATGTATTTAAACTATATGAGAGCATTTTGAGCAACAGGACATCATCAGAGCATCCAGACATTAGACATCTGGAGATTACGGTGAGTCGGCCTAGAGTGCACAATCACTCTGTATTTTGTAGTCTGACTTATTTATTTCAATCCCCACTTATATTTGAAATTAATTGCTTACACATATTGCGAAGATATAAGGTGGAGTGTTTACTGCTATTCCGAACACTAAGTGTCCAAGGATAGATC
>JAOQMM010000171.1:7008000-7025268 GCA_027563515.1 Erythroxylum platyclados | reverse complement strand
TGTACAATTCGGCATATTCAAATAGGAGGTAGTGAAATCCTCTAAATTCTAAATCTTCTCACTCTTTAGACCTGCACTAACTTAGGCATTAGAATGCTAACACCGTATACTATTTTGTCATTATGGGCTATATATTAAAGTACTAACCCGACAAAAAGACACGAAAACTTGAACAGTAACCCATCACAAAACCCATGGCGAATGAACACATCAGTTACGTGCCACGGACGTGTTGCTTGCATCTAAAAAGAACTACCCAATGATAGAGAAGTATATTCGTTAAGGGTTAACAAAGGTAATAATTTTTTCTATAAAGAAACAGGTTAGGTAAATGTTTCCAAGTTGGAATTTGCTCTACGTTGTTGACTTCGACTATTATGTTATTTGCAACTCAAGTTGAAGGAAAGTAACGGGTCGTGGGTGACACCGTTGCAATCTATGTATGTAAATTAGTTCAAGTATACAAATTGCAGTTCGGTCACAACTGTTCCGAAAACTGCAACAATCTAGTTGCAATATCAATCCTAGCATAAAACCAGGATTTGGATGGTAATTAAGGTATGCTTTTGTGCTGTCTTACATCGGGATAACTACCTTTTTTCGTTCTGGATAGTTGAAATATCTTTCTAATCAGTCAAATTCAGTATCATCAAGAAATACATCGTAAGAGTTTCGGATGTCCGCACACTCAGTATAGTAAGAAAAATGTAGCAATTCTCGTCTTTATAATTCTAACAACAGTATGGTTAATCCTAGTGTGCAATAAATGTTCGGAAGTTCCTAAGCATCTTCTCATATGAACTATTTAGTTGTCTTCTACTCATTTGCTTCATCTTCTATCTGAAAAAGAAAACAAAAAACATCGTTATATGATCGACATGCTTGGCACAAATTGTGATTCGAGCTTAATAACTGAAAAAATCTAAACCACATGTTTGATATGCCGGACTAATTGAAGCACATAGTTGTGGTTGATGGGCCAATGTTAATTTTAGACATACCATAAAATCATTGCTGCGGACTGCTTTCCAGTAGAAAGCTTCTGAGCCACTCACAGTAGCTTTCGACATTGCCTGGATTTGGTTCAGGGGACAATCCTCTGATATCAGTAGGTTCTTCCTCTAGAATATTCAATAGACCATTACAGTCTGAATGTGAATGATTTTGATTTAACAGAGAGGCCAAAGGATAATTTGGCTCTTGATTTCCATCAGAGATGTTTACGCGAACCTGGCCTACAGGAGTCATATTGCTTGCGGGAGGATTTATAATAGCATTCTTAATCATTTCTTGGTTTCCGTAACTGAAGTCCATCCGAGCGTTGTATGCATTCGGTGCAAGGACGGTGGTAGAATTTGACAGAGCCATAGCACACATCTCTTGATTCTCAGTGATGGTGTACGCTGACAAGTTTCCTGTATTCTGCACTTCACCTGAAGTATGATTTAGAACTGATGCATAATCTGACTCTTGGTTGCTACAACTGAAGTTTGTCGAAAATAAATCTGCATTCAAGACATTTCCCACTGTAGGCTTTGGAACTGCTCTGAATCCTGGCGCCTGCATTCTGTCAGTGAACTCGGTCCGGAAATCATTTGTATTCTGCAAACTACTTGAAGCAGAATTTAGGAAATCCATATTATCCAGGCCATGGTTTTTGTTTGTAGAGTTAATCAAATAGTTGTCTAAGGTGTTCATATTTCCTGTTGCAGGACTTGGAATTGTCATGCCATTCATCTCTTGGCATCTGTCATTGAAATTTGTGGAACGCGTAATATTGTCAAGAGCCACGCCTGAATTATAATCTAGAATTGATCCAACACCAGAGAAATGTACTGGGCATTCGTATGTACTGGATGAAGTAGGTTTGAAGATTCCCGTAGCATCTGGCTCTTCAATCCCCATACTGATACCTGACAGAAAGTTGGATGAATTGAGCTCATTGTTTGAATTTTCCATAAAATCAAGAGACTGGTTATTATCATCTGAGAAGTCAATACAGAACTTGTCTGCAGAGGCAACATTTGACGGAGGATTCAGAATAGACGAAGCACCCATATTCTGTTTCCGGTTCAAGAACCCTGAGAGAACCTTGTCCGAATTATGAGCATTTCTTGAATAAGGACTCAAGTTGGCCATATCATCTGGCCTTTGGTTCGGATTGTTGAAGCTTGTAGCAATTTTGACCGCATTAATAACATCGTCTAAAGTGAATTGTACTGAGGAAGAATTTAGGTCTTGTAACTTTCCGGTTGATGCCTCTTGACCATGTATGTCTCTTAGTGAGCTATAGGCTGCAGGCAGATTTTGACTTAGAAAGTTCTCTGATCCCTGTGAGAACTGAAATGCATCTCCTGAAATTAGAGGAAAATCAATAGCTAATTATAGGGTAACCCATCTAATATATAGACTTTAAAGACTCTCTCTTCCAAATTCATTCTACATGCCGAAGAAATTATAATGTCACTGAAATTTCACGCTTGTTGTGTAGAAAACAAGCATATTATTTAAGATCTGTCAGACAATATAAAGTTTCTTTTCTTTTGTTGGTATGTCAGTATATGCACGTTAATGGGAGGAATGAAGAGTATGATAATTAACCTCCAAGTCCAAAGTTGAAATTTTGGCTTCTCAGATTCCTCTTCTCGAAAAGTTCTGAAGTGTCAAGAAGTGGCGAAATTCCATAGTTTTTACGGTTGTCTTTCGCTGGAGGTGCATCAAGGGCAATAGACTCGCGAAGTCGTTGCACTTGAGCTTTGTATTTCTGAAAGGAGAAATTTCCTTTAATGGTCAACAAAATATGAATGGGAAAAAGATTAAATACCAAAGGAAACAAACATACTTCCAATTTTGTTGTAACAGTAATATTTTTGCCTTGTTAATTAGAATGTCATGGACATGATTACGCTGTCAAGAAAAGTAAGATACAAAGAGGAGGATTGACACAACGAATGAGACCATTTAGAATGTTGATTTAATTCTACTCAATCACATCTTAAAATTGTAGAATTAATACAAGTGCACACAATTCCAATATATAAAATATTGTGCATCTGATCAGCATGATTTAGACACCTTTGATCTTTCATATTGTTGTTTTCTAATATGAACGACGTTTATACAGATTTACTCGAAAGAAAAAAGAAGAAACGAATTGTTGTGAAACATGTTAGAAAAGCTCGTAACATATAATGTTTTGACAATGAATTGGAATTGAGAACAAAATAGTTGCACCGAAGTAATTCAGTTCAGGTGATTTTAGGCAGAGTAGGGATCATTACCTGAAGATGGCTAGCTACCTGCCGTTGTGTCAAATTAGGCACGTCCATCAATTTCAGTATCGATTTTGGGCGGGCTCCTGTACATGTTAACCCAAAGGAAATTAGATATGTTGATTATATAGAAGAACTATCTAAAAAATAACATTGCTATAAAGATATAATTCGGAATTAAGTATTGACGAGAGGAAGGAGCTAGGGTTTAGTGGCTTACTGCTATTGCCTAAAGCACTAATGGCAGCTGTGAACTTGCGGTGAAGCTGTGGAGTCCAGATCATGCGCGACTTTTTCCCTTTCTTTTCTGTATCATCTTCGTGGCTGCTTGTTCCTATTTTCTCTTCCTCTTCACAATGTAACATTTCCTTTTCCTTTTCTTCATCAGCACTAGCTCTTCTTTCTCTTTCATTACTCTCGTCTAACTCCTCATTGATTACTTTACATGTATTACCTTGTTCAAAGTCAAGACCAACTTCTTTTCCAATCATTTCATCATCATTGGACCTCTTCCTTTTTATCTCAACTTGGTTTGGAGTCGCTAGGGTCGTCAAATATGGATCAATGCAGGCGTTTTCTAATTCTTTTATAAAAGTTTCAGCATCTGGATGTATATCTGCTTCAGTTTCCTTCCTTTTTCTATTTATATGACTAGTATACAACGCTTCTCCTTCAATTTCTTTACCCTTTCCTTTGTTGTGTAGATTACAAGTGCCATGAAGCTCATGAGCACTAGCTTTTGCAGGCCTAGTATATTTCCATAGTCCTGCTTTCTTGCTATCAATCTGGATTTTTTCTGACATGAGATTCTCCCTTTGAAAAGCTCCTCTTCTTCTTTTCCTGTATACATGTTGCCACAGGTACTTTAGATCTTCCAGGCAAATAGGCTTGTCAAGATAGAAACATGCGCCAGCTGCTAGGGCCTTCCTAGCCTCAGTTATACTCCTATTCGACGACATCACTGCAAGGAGCAGCCAATTTCAGGAAGTTCGTTTCATAAGGAAGAAATGTAAACGTTCCACCAACAAATTTTGAATTCTAACATAAAGAGAAACATGTAATCCTTAATTAAGTTAAAAGAAATTTGTTAATATTTAGAGATAATGGGAACTCACAAATAACAGGGATCTCCTTCTCAAGCATCGCGCGCAGAAAAGTGAAGTTATCCATCTCTGTCGTGTTTAGACTTGCCATTACAAGTTTGAATCTATCCTTTTGTTCTTGCATCATTGATAAGGCCACGGATGCTAGCTCAGTGGTGGTAACTGAAAGAAAATAGATGACTTTTAATCAGACTAAATATGAGACAAAGAATTGAAGAAGAACTAGAATAGCGTATATTCTATTTTTTAGGAAATTATTTTACTTTTTTCCATCTGTTTTCCCAATGGGATCCGTGTGCTACACATTGTATAGTAGTCAAGTCAAAAATCATGGTCAAAGTGTGTTTTTAGAGAAATTAATGTTTGTACAAAATTTTTTACTCTTACTGCTATATATCTTCATTCAAAAGAAGACTAAAATTAGTTTTTTAGCAAAATCAGTGTGTCAATAAATAAAGGTTGGTGAGGTTTCTATGTATTTTATACGACAAAAGGATGCTATATTAGTCTAGGAACAATGCTCTAATTAGTGTATACATGTGTGTTAGGTTCAACTAATTTGTGGATTGAGTCACATAGTTGTCCATACTCAGTTCATGTCTTTATTCCAACAAATAAGTTTCCCTACCAAACAAAAAAAAGTGAAATTCATCACAAAACATCTTTCTCAAACAATAAGAACAAGAAATTAAGTATGTTCAGAGTTAAATTACCATACCACCTGCATTTCATGATCGATCCTGAAGTAAGATTTTGCTCAATCAGTGAATAAGTTTAAACATACATGAAGCCAACAAGATACAGTTAACTGTTCATCTCTGTAGCAAAGATGTTTATCCAAGTGGCACCCATCTCAGATAATTTAATTTCAAAAATATTTCGTATAATTGTGCCAAAAATAAGACTGTATAACCAGCCATCTGTTTTGACACATGTACAACAACAGTTTGTTATATCAATTCTCTTAAACTATCAACCCACTATTTCACCATTTTCTCTTATCTATGTCAACTTATACTTCTTGCTAGTAATTGCAACTATTTTTACCTTTCATTTTCACACCTTAAAGCTAATATAACTGCTATGAGTACACACTACTCTTACTAATTGCAAGGTCTTTCTGTTTCGTCCGATAAAACCAATATGAACTGACACAACACAATGGAAATTAGATATACAAAGCCAAGTATATGAAGTACATCATCTTTCCAAATGAGGGTTTTACTGGTCTCAATCGTATCACGGGTAAGAAATCTCTTGGTCTCATCCTTTATGCATGCTTTTTTATGGTTGATAACGTTTCTTTTTTTTTTAATGTAGTTGTATTAAAAGTGAAAACCAAATGAATAATGTCAGTGTACTATTCTACCATACATAAATTATAGAGGGAAAAAAATGATTGTATGACATTTTCCAAAGTGAAAATTAGTAACTCCCAAGTCAAAGTTCATGCATCCATTATTAATATTACAGACTCATGAAGCATAAAAGGAAGAGTGCAGTTTTAGTCTTGCTTGTAGCTAATTATCTTATTTGTCAGTATAATGAAAGATTAAATATCAATCAATATATATATATATATACTGAATCTTTTTCATCAATACTATCAATCTATTCCAGAAAATAGTGAATCGACAAAATAATAGGCATGAACAGTTGAAGTGAGAACAACAATAATCCTGTAATGAGAAAACAAGAATAATCCTGTAATGTTTAGCACAACTAAATAGTATAGAGCTCTTAGAGTTGATAGTTGATGAGTAATAGCTTTTTTAACGTTAATTCCAACCCAATTCAATATTAGCAAGTTGGAAAATATAAAACTCACTGTCACCTGAACAAGTCTCCCAATCCACCCAACCCACACATATTCTAACTTGTTTCTAGTTGGGCGGATAGGTGGTTTAATATGGTTTGAGGGTTTAGACGTTATACTAAATTACTATTAACATCAATTTAAGAAACTATACAATCGAAAGTAATACAAATATAATTTGACAGTTCCAGAATATGGAAAATCTCAAACAGCAAATTCATTTAGACAAAAGCATAAACTTTTATATAAATAAAACTATCAAAGAACAAGCTAAGTTCATAAATGAAGATATATCATAGCTTTTTAGGACATAATATGGAAATGATTAAACCAATATCTATTACATATGAGTATCCTTCTTCCTTATCTAAGGACTGAAGTGTACAAATGAAATAAAAGTTCAAAATTTGTGATGTTCCTAATTTTAAAATTATACGTGTATTACATAGGCGGGTAACTCTAAATTAGGTGTATTTAAAATTTTCAAATTCGTAACTAATCAAAAAACATGAGCTT
Source organism: Erythroxylum platyclados (assembly GCA_027563515.1). Taxonomy (NCBI): domain Eukaryota; kingdom Viridiplantae; phylum Streptophyta; class Magnoliopsida; order Malpighiales; family Erythroxylaceae; genus Erythroxylum; species Erythroxylum platyclados. The sequence continues at coordinate 7,018,561 of JAOQMM010000171.1, read as the reverse complement.
AAAGTATTTTAACATACAATTTAAAATATTTATTTCAAATACGCGGTTTAGTCACTTGTAATTTGAATAGGAAGACTTAAATAAAAATCTTTCACACTCAAAAACTAATTATATACTTATTGGGTCACTATACAATATAAATTTTGGAAATCATTGTCTAAATTAGATTCATAGATTGATTTAATCACGCGTCAATTTTGTGTAAGAAATTATAACTCTGTAAGATTAAATAACTAATCAAGAAATTGACATAAAACCACAAATATGAAAAATATTAATTAATTAAACAGATAAAATGATACACATCAAATCTTAACTTATTCCAACTCTAAATTCATCACCTTTATGATGCTTGATTCTCTACAAAAAAAAGATAGCTAGATTATATCTCTTACACATAAACCTTAAGTCCTATGGTAAAATTGTAGCAAACTCTTTCTAATAGCATTTTCTTATTTCATTACTGTATCTTATGATAAAATCCTTGAACTAGATTAATGAAATTTCTGCTTTACAGGCCTTTTGATTAAAAACAATTGAATAATTTGAGTTCAAGCCTTTATTACAAGTACAAAAAACCAATTATGTGATGGTAAAAAGCACAAAATTGAATATCATAATACCTGAAATTTATCATTCCCACAAGATTTAAGAGAAAATCAAGTCATCTTTATAAAATATGCTAAAGTAGATACTCTTTACCATGTAGTAGCATACAATCTGTGACATAGTTTTCAGAAGAATCGAAATAGGTTCTCCTTGCTTTGTAGAAAAATTACTCAAAAAGAGACTTAATTTACTTTTTAAGTAAAACAAACATTGAAAGGCTTATTGCTTTACCCTTGAAGGTGTATTGTTCAAGCAATGATGCCAGGTACATAAGAGATGTTGTATCATGATCCACCACCAGAATTTCCAGGCCTCGGGCAAAGCTAGGAACGAAAGTACATGGCAACTCTCTCACGTTATTCATTTTTTGAGCAGAAAAAGAAAAACGTTCTTTTAATGATCCGACGAATGAGAAATAACACAAGAATAAAACGATGCTCAGTTCTTCTTTGCTTCCAAGTTCCTTTTCCAATATTTTCTATTCTGAACAAGGAAGATTGAAGAACCCCAAAAGAGTGTAGAGGCTAGAGACGAATGACAAAGGTTGCAGAAACTAGGTTAACAAAAGCTCGACATTACTACTTTGGACCAATTGGTTACAGGAGATAAATTAAATTCTATAAGCCTAATGGTACAGAGAAGAGTAGAGTCAGTGATTTATACAGAGACTTAACACACTTGGCATTACCACGTTCATGCCTTTCAATATCAGTCTGCTTCTGACAAAACAAGTAAAACAATATAAGATTTTACTCTTGTGGGTCCCATTCTGAATGGACCCACTTGGTCAGCCGACCAAATCCTTTGCTCTTTGAACAATAAGTCAACCGACACTAGATTGGACTCTTTGACTGTTATACGTTAGTTACCTTGTACAAATACAATCTGGATAAGCCCTTGCTGCCTTATATAAGAGTACGCTTATTTACAGTTTTGCCACGTCCACCCTGCCTTCCGCTGGTGCTGGATTTTGTTGCCCTCGTATTACCCTGGACTCGATTCATTCTCTATTTTCCAAATGTGTTACTAGTAACGTTAGCTAATCTGTTATTGAACTATCATATATATCGAAGCAATTTGACTCATAACTAATCATTATTCAACTTTTTCACAACTTAATGACGTCTTTCTTGAAATTTTCAATTACATTATAATGCTAGATGAGGGAAACGAGGAAAGTTTTCCATTAAATACAAGTGCTGTATTAACTTTCTATTTAGAAATTGGGGACAAAGAAATTAATTTTTTAATGTCATACCTGAAATAGGAGAGTTAAATGCTGAATTTGCCGTTGACCTGAGAGAATAGTTGAGTCAAAGGGCAAGATGTTTTTAATTTTCTATATATACTTTCGTTTTTGTTCCTTTATAACTATAAAATCATAAATTCGAATCATGGAAACAATATTTTTGTAAAAATTACGAATGAAAGGTTATATACATTGATGTACCTCTTCCAACGTTCACAAAGCGGAGAATCTTATGAATTGAGATACATTGAATTGAATTGACTCTTAATTTTAGTTTTTGGCTTAATGTGCTTGTTAAATTATACTTAAAACAAAAATAAATGAAAAAAATTTCTACAACGTTAGTTTTGTAAATTTTTCATTTAGAACGATACCCTATGACAAGTTAATTTTAAAAGCTCTTGTCAACTTTATATATGTGAAGCTAGAATTAAAATAAACTAACTAATCTATAGTAATCTTTAGTATATATGCCCATCTACTACCTTTTGAGTATAGTATCCCAAATCGTGTTGACTACAACGTTAGTTATTTTGTATCAACATCTTTGATTTGGAGTACAAAATGGAAAAATAAACTGCACATTAAACAATTGCAATTCTAATAGATTATATTTCTTAATTGTTTTTACCAGCATTTCATTTTACTTGGAGGTGCTGGTTCACTTGATAAGCTGCGGATTCAATAGTCAAAATCACATGAAAAGCATGGGTGGAACTAAAGTAATGCAATTAATATATGGAGTTATACTAGGCAAATTTTATAAAGAATAGAGGCGTTATTATAAAATATAAATTCATCATAATTGAAGCTCCGAAGGAAGAGAAATCATTAAGACCTAAAACTCTTTCGATATCCTTGGACTTTAATAGATCTAAAAGCAGTGTGAATACTCCAAGTGGTTATTTTATCTGCTACTTTCTTAATAGCTTCATTAATAACGATAGCTAGCAACCTTATTTAATGCTTTCCTTCCTCTAATTATACCTATTTGTTTAGTTCACGAGCTTAAATTTAATTATTTCGTTCTTATATAGAGTGATGGAACCAAACTTATTTAAAGGGTGATTTTAAGAAGGGACAAAATTTTAAGAGGAGGACATTTTCAAACAACAGGGCACAAGGCTCGTATTAGTAGAAGCGGAACTGAAGTAAATTTAGTGTCCTCCATAGCCAGTTGATATGGCGGATACATGTGAGCAATGTCTTTAATTCTTTTTGTTTTTTGTAATATTATATTAGTTGGAGCTTCCAACCTTCTATTAAGGTTCCAAACCTCAATTAAGTTATAATTAAGTTGTAAGAAATGCTTTCTTATATATAATGACTATTAAGCATAGACTATATATACAGATCAAGAGATAATTGACTATTTTATTTAAAAATATAATATTTTTGTTTTATAATATTGTTTTACGTATTCATTCCTCTTAAAATGTATAAAATAGGGGAATGCATTGTTAATTACTTAAGTAAGCAAGGTCAACATCACTTTTGGTCAAATTTCTAATTAGTTAAAATCGTTTCTTAGTTACTTGTTATAAGAAAATTTAAAATAGATAAATGATTCATAGGATCATATATGTATCATTGAAACTTATCACTTACTTGGATGAGCAAGGTAAAGGACTTTTTGAAGAAACTTTTCTTCTAAGCAAAAATTATTTATGTGTATTCTTCCGTTTAAGAAGATTATCATTAGTCATTTTTAAGTGAACATTATCTCATGTTTATTGATGATGTCAGGATGTTAACTAATTATTAATAATTAAGAATTGAAAGATCACATTTAAACTTATCAAGTGTGTCTTTTCATTTTTATCTCTTATTTACATATGATAAGTTTAGTCAATAAAATTTGTACATGTTCTCATACTCGTCCAATAACCTGTGCGACTAGCATACCCTGAGAACTTATAGTCATATATCTGTTAGGAATATATGATGTCTTGATTAATGAATCAAATATATGATGTCTCGATTAATGAATCAATCATTGAATAAATTTTGTATACTATATCTTAGGTCATATATCACATTTTAATCTTCTTTGATCTCATTTATTTCATTATGTCAAAAATATATTTAATTCTCTTACTAAGAATTGCTATCCACTTTTGAATACAAAATTTTTATTATGCGAGTTAACAACCAGAATGACCTTCCTCTATTTTAAATTCTCATGAATTGTATTTAATTTGCTTTCCTAGAATTGTCTCATAAGATCGTATCAATCGTAATCTTCTAGTAACATTCTAAAACAGGAAACCTTAAACTTAATTCTTAGTAATTAAACGCGAGTCCTAATGAGATATTATAAGGTTCACTTATCCTTTAAAGTCTCACACAATATAAGTTGAGTTGTTCTAACTTATATTAATCCTTTTTATAGTCATTTTAGCACCTATAGTAAGAGTCATGTGTTACGGTATTTAAGAGTCATGTGTTACGGTATTAACTCCTATTAATTTGGAGTGTACGTCTTTCATAGACCAATTTAAGTTTCTACTTTTAGATAGTCACTTATCTACTTTTAAATTCATCATTCTAGACTCTCATTTGACAACTTAAGATAGATATGGTGATATTATCACTCTAAATTAATTTTCTTTTGACTTATCATCTAAGTCTGCATTCATGATTTAGGTTTTTTAATTTGGCCCTCAATTATCACTTTGATAATAAATTTAAAACCTGTCTCATTTGTAATCATCATAAATACTAGAGTCAATTGCTAGTGTGAGAAGGTCAATCTTTTATTTATCCAACATACCATTAGATCCATATAAAAAAATATCATACAAAGTTAACATATTTCACAATAAAGTATTAATTAATCCTTTTTACTTAATAAACAACATCAACTCATATATGTATTTATATATGACAATACATTAAATGAATATATATAGAGAAATGTGTTAATCAATTACATTTCAATATTTAAGTAATCCTAGTGACTTCAAATGCCCATTGTATGTATCTTGAGAAATTAGTTTTGTGATTGACTCTACCGTCGTATCTCATGTAGATATATACTTTATGTTCACTTCTCCTCGTGCAACTATATATTTCACATAATTATAATTAGTATCTACATGCTTAGTTTTACAATGAAATTTTGGGTCTTTTGCATAAGTCATTGTTTCTTGACTGTTACAGTTGATTGTTACTAGATTAATCTTGTTTTGGGTGACCCTGAAATTAACAAAGAATTGTCTAAGCTATAAGACTTCTTATACTACTGCTAAAAATGCTATAAATTCAGCTTCCATTATAGATAACGCAACATATGATTGTTTATTACTTTTCCATGATATGGCAATCAATGTTAAGTAAGAAAACAAATCAAGAGGTAAATTTTCTTTAATCTAAATCCTCCATAATCTACATCTGTTTACGCTTGTATGCATAGAACGTTGCCTTGATAACATAATGCATAATCAATAGTGCCCTTTAGATACCTCATATTCTCTTTACTACTTTCTAATGTGCTTGACCTAGATTTAACTAATATATGCTCACCATTCCAATATCACAACAAATGTTTGGCCGCGTACACATCATGGAATAAAATGACATTGCCAACTGTACTGGACTAGGAAATTTTCTTTATTAGTTCGCTTTCTTGTGGTGTAGTTGGGCAAAACTTCTTGCTGAGACCTTCACCTTTAACAATAAGATTATCGATTGATTTGCAATCTTGCATATAGAATCATTCTAAAATTTTATGAATATAAGTCACCTGAGAAAGTGACAATAATATGTTTAAACTATCTCTTGAACTCTTAATTCTAAGTACATATATAGCTTCACTCGTGTCTTTCATCTTAAATTCAAATGACAACCAATCTTTGATTCACTTGACAAACTCAAAGTCATTACAACATATAAAGATGAAACTGCAAATTTATCTTTGGATATATTAATATATACACATTGGTTTTTATCAAGCATATGAAAATCAAGTGAAATGATTATGAAAATATATGTACCACTACCTTGAAGATTGCTTCAAACCATAAATTGATTTTAGTAACTGGTATACTTATATTCTTAGTCTGTCTCTATGAAACCTACAGGTTGTTTCATATAGATTTCTTCTTCTAATTTTCAATTTAGAAAAGTAGTACTTACATCAATTTAATGTAATTCAAGGTCCAATCCAGCTACTATTGCTAAGATTAGACAAATTAAAGCAAACCTCATAATAGATGAAACTATTCTGTCATAATCAATTCGCACTTGTTGTGTATATCCTTTCGCCACAAGGTGTGTGTTGTATTTTTTGACACTGTCCTCATCATTTTGTTTTATTTTGAGAATCCATTTGTTCTCTATACTTTGCACCTATTAAGGAGGTCAACCAAGTCCCATACTTAGTTTGAGCTTAACGAAGTCATTTCTTCTTTCATTGTTAGTATCCATCCTTCTTTAGCAGGACCATTAAGAGCCTCACGTATATTCCTTGCCTTATCATCTTCTTATGGGATAATCATGTGAATTTTCCCTTCTATTTCAAAACAACATCAAGGAATCCTATCATAATTACTTCGGAGTAAGCGTTGTTCATGAGAAATAAATTCATCAACTTCTTCATTACTCCTAATCAAATTGGATACAATAGATAAACTTGTATTGGATTGCATTCTTAATTTTTCTTGAGATAATTCTTCAAGTTCTAGATTACTCCCACTCGAACAAAGTCCTTCTTTATAATTTCCCGTAATGGGATCATTATGATCAAAAGTTTCATATAGAAATGCATCTTTTCCTATTTGTCCCTACTTTGAAAATTCATTTTCCAAAAATATGACATCTCATGATTCAAATTCAGTTACACCTTTATTACCTTATTCATCTATGAACACATATCACTCTAATAGGTGATTGGTAGATTTTTTGGTTCCATCATGGACCCAACCATTTCTAGTAATGTTCTATTACATCTTTTCACAACATCATTTTGTTATGAGGTTTATAGAATAGTTAATTATTTTTATATTCCTTTTTCATCCACAACATCTTAAACTTATCATACAAGTATTATTGTCCTTGATCAATTCTTAATGTTTTTATTTTCTCGTCTAATTGATTCTCTACTAAATTCATATAATTTATGAAATAATTTAATAATTCTGATTTATGAGAAATCAAATAGACATGACTATGCCGAATATAGTCATCTATAAAAGTGTTGAAGTATACATTCATTAGAACACAAATGTCTAATAATGGATAGGCAACCCATGTTTCCTTTCTAAATGGCTTTTGTGTCATTTTATTAGCTAGACAATGTTTACAAATAGGTAAATCTACTTGATATAAATCACCTAAGAGGCCTTCTTTCACTAATTGACTTATTCAATTTTGACCAATATAACATAGTCTAGCATGCCACAAAATTGCATAATTATTGGAATTACTAGACAATGTAAAACAAAGAATATCTTTCATTATTATTTGAATGAACAACATCTAGAACAATAAAACCATCCAACATAAATCCATGACTATTACAAATATGTCCAAGATATAAATCCATTTCACCAATGTGGAAATTTACATCAAAACTAAAACTTATAAAACCAAAATAGAGATCAGATTCTGTTGTATCTTTGGAGCATATAACACTTCATATAGGATTAGGGATTGACCACCACGTATGTTTAATTTGTAGGTTTCAATCCATTGTACAATAACCCTTGAGTTATCTCCTATAAAAATCCATCACGTTCCATATGAGATTTTACATAATGCCACTAAGGCATCTCTATCCTTCACTATATGCTTGGTTACTCCTAGATCTCTAATCCACAAAGGATGTGATTCTGTTAGAAAAATAGAACAATAGATATTTAAAGAAAAAATTTTTTTACAACAAGACTATACCTTTTTGGGCTCATTAAAATTATAAGCAACACTTTTCTTTATTTATGTTTTGCTTTTTAAAAGGACGTTATCCTTTTCCATGTTGATTCCACTTTGCCTTCTTAGAGTCCTAAGTATAGTGGATATTTTTCTTACCTTTTTTCCATTTGGATCCACCATGATGTTTACACTTTCGGTTTTTAACTCTATACAAGCTAGAACCAATTATATATACCTTGGAGGACATTTTAGAGGCTTCAAGATATTTTTCTTTTAGTATGAGATGGCTCGTAGCATCTTCCATTGTGTTGATGCTTTTATTGTGAGTTAGATGCATCTTTATATGCTTATAACTCTAAGGTAATTAATGAACGGATCACAACTTGTACTTGATGCTCATCTGATAGTTTGTGAGCAACATCACGTAACTCACTTATCATGTTTGGCATATGCCTCAAATGCTTTTACATTGTATAATCCGACTGTTTCTTATATATGCAAACTTTATAATGAGTTACCTTACTTTGGTCAATAAGGTCCCTCCAAAATGTGTAGTTAAAGTGGACCATATTTCCTTAGCAGTTTCATATTTACAAAACTCACAGATGATATCATTATTCATATTTCTTAGCAACGTAATGTGAGCTAATTGGATCTTTTTCCTCCCTATTTCATAAGCATCACGATCACTTTTGTGTTGGACCATATTTCCTTCCTCAGGAATGTCCATAGTTATGTTTAATGGCTCTAGAATATCTTGCTACTTTAGTATATATTGGATTTTCATGATCCAAAACTCATAATTTTCGCCATTTAATTTCTCACGCTTATTAAGTTCAACGACAATATTCTTAAATGCAATAGTCATAATTGAAATTATAAAGTTTTTGTAAAAAGAAATAATAAACATGCACGTCAATGTTATGTTATGCATATATATTTTGCGAATAATTGTTTTTCAGTTATCTACAAAATCGAAAGAGTATATATATTCTCAATTATCATTAATATGACAACGAAATATAGATGTAAGAAAATTAAAAACAAATAAAATGCAGCATTGAAACTTATCACTTATTCGGACTGATTCCATATTTCTATAAGTTAAAGGACTACTTAAAAAAACTTTTCTTCTATGCAAAAATTATTTTTGTAAATTTGTGTGTTTCAAAAGATTGTCATCGGTCCTTTTTAAGTTAATATCATTTCATATTTATAGATAATGTCAAGATGTTAACTGATTATTAACAGTTAACAATTGAAAGGTCACACCTAAATTTATCATGTATTCTCTCATTTTCACTTGTAATCATTCACATTTTGATTATATGAATATTACAAATGCATTAACTACAATTTTCATACATAATCAGAAGCAAATTGAGCACAATCTTTTGTTAACAAGTAGCGTTTAAAAAAAAAAAGTTGCGACCACCTTTGAAATTAACCTTATCACCTAATTCCTCTCGTAACTAAATCTACTTATGATTTTATAATTTTGAGTTTCAAAGGGAAGAATTAAATATTTTATTTTTGTTTAACTCCTACACATGTTGCAAAAGCAATCATGATTAGGTCCTGGACATAATAGGCCCAATAATAAAAGGAAATGTCCAATCCAAAACCTAAAACAGAAGGGATTTGTATTGTGCCATTACGAAACCCGCCAAATAGAAGCTAAGAAGCGCTTCGTCTTCTTCTGCTTCACCCAAAAGAACAGAACGAATAATTTGAATTCTTGTCCTCACCTGCATTCGATTTTAGGATTTTAGAATCGCTAAGCTCTAAACTTTACTAACGAATTCATGGCACGTCTCTTTCTCTTTGTATTTTCTCGTTTCTGGGTCCTTGAATTCCTTCTTTACTTGTGTATAATTGTTGGCGTTTGATTGATTTGCAGGATGACTCGACTGAAGAGCTCGATCCCTTGTTCGATTATAGTCGTGTCCGGCCAATTAGTTGCGTATATGTTGATGGTGATGTTTAGTTCTTTAACTTCTCTTTCTTATGCCCGTTTTATTGGGAAGAAAATAGAGTGAAGTTTCTTTTTCTCTTTTCAAGTTCCTGTTTTGGGTTTGAGGAAGTTTTTTTTGGGTTTTATAGGGGAAGAAAAAGAAAGAAATGCTATTCTTTTTTTTATTCTTCTGTTTATCGCAATTTAAAAAAGTTTCTTTTGGTTTATGTGACAGACGACGAGAGTCCTGATGAATTACCAACTAAACGTTTGAACACATCTGAGCCTGCTGTAAGATTAAAACTATTCTGACTGACCGTCTGGCGTCTATATTACCGCTTTCAATGTGCAAGTACAACTGCCTTTGCTCTTGATTCACTCCCCTATATCTTCGTTTATTCTGTCAATTAGGTTCAAGTGGTAGATGACGATGTGGAGGTAACTGAAGTCAAGAATTCTGAAAACAAGGATGAGGAGGATTGGCTACCTCCTCCTCCCAAGATCTCGGGTCATTCCCAAGATTTTCTTGGTGAGAACTCAATGATAAAGGAATTGAGGTATACAGCAATATCTTGTTTCTTCTGCTTTGGATTTTCATCTTTATTGTTCTAGATAGTGTTTTTCCAGAATTTAATTTCTCATGTTGAACTTGTTCATGTTATGTAATTTTGTCGTTTAATTTTATGTAATTCAGGTTTTTCTTATGCAACTAATAGTAATGTGAAAGAGCAAAGGCATTTTCAATACAATGAAATTTAAAACAAATTACTCTAAGCAGTAATTGTAATTATTAGACATGGATTGTGTGCATGTATATCTGATTTTGCAATGCAATACATATCCAAACTTTTAGAAATTGTTATTGCATCAATATTTTT
>JAOQMM010000171.1:6991081-7007900 GCA_027563515.1 Erythroxylum platyclados | reverse complement strand
TCTCAAAACTAGACTCTCCTTCCACAGTTGGTACATCAAATATTGCAAAATCAGGTATTGTGTACTCAAACTCTAAAAATAATCCTTGGATTATAGACACTAGAGCTAACAAACATATGACAAGCTCTCAAAAGGAATTTCTAACATACTCTCATGAAAAAAAAAGGGGATAATGTTAGAATAGCAGATGGGTCTTTTATCTCCGCATTTGGTACATGTTCTATTAACTGTACTTCCAATATCACTTTATCCTCAGCTCTTCACGTACCCTGTTTTCCTATTAATCTTCTCTCCGTCAATTCTATCACTAAAGATCTTAATTGCAAAGTTATATTTTTTTCCTGATTATTGTGGTCTTTAGAACCCTCATATAAGGGAGAGGATTGGAACTGGTAGATTGCAAGAAGGCTTATATGTCTTGGAAGAAAATCAAATGATAGTTGCTCATCTAGCATCTTTTAAGAATGATGTGATTAATAAGGAAATTCTACAGTGGCATAAGCATTTAAGACATCCCTCGTTTTTTGCTCTAGAAAAATTATATCCAAGCTTGTTTAAAAGAACTTTTAATTCTTTGTTTTGTGAAGCATGTGAACTTACTAAACACATGAGAAGTTCTTATCATTTATCTAATAATAAGAGTTATGTTTCTTTTATGACAATTCATTTTGATATTTGGGGCCTTACTCAAAATTCCTCTATTTTTAGTCATAAATGATTTATGACCTTTATTGATTGTTGCACAAGATTGACTAGGATTTATTTGATGAAAGCCAAGAATGAAGTTTTTTTATGCTTTCAATCTTTTCGTAAAATGATTTGTATCCTATATGATGCTAAAGTTAAAATCCTAATATTTGATAATGGAATGGAGTATATGGATGGAAAATTTCATGCTTATCTAGATTCCTATGGAATAATACATCAAACCAATTCTGCCTATATTAGTGAACAAAATAGAGTTGCGGAAAGGAAGCCAGACATATTTTCGAGGTAGCTCAATTACTGATATTCACCGTGAACCTTCCAAAGGGATATTAGGCTGATGCAGTCCTTTCAGCTGCTTATCTTATCAACAAAATGTCACTTTGGATTTTGGATTTTAAAAGCTCTACAGAAATATTCCAAGGTTAAAATTCTTATAATGTACCTCCAAGAGTATTTGGGTGTATTTTCTTTGTTCATGCTCGGAATGTAGGAAAGTTAGAGCCTAGAGCTTTGAAATGTGTGTTTGTTGGATATTCTTCCACACAAAAGGGATATAAATGTTATCACCCCCCATTTAAGAAATACATTGTAAGTATGGATGTCACTTTTTTGGAATGTGAGCCCTATTTCACAATACATCATCTTTAGGAGGAGAATGAGAGCGAAAAGTTGTTGCTTGACTTTATATTTATAGATAATGTGATTCAGGGAGAGAGAACAATTTAGGGGTAGAAAATTAGTTTAGTTTAGGAGGATAGAAGTAGGCATTTAGATAGACCAAATTTAAAGACATATTCAAGACAAGATAAGACAGAAAAAGTCATCATGTAGTCTATGCCATCCTCTTCATTAAAAAACACTGGTGAGTTAGAATATGATTTACGTAATGATTTAGATAAGCCTATTGCCCTTCATAAAGGTGTTGGAAGTTGCACTAAGCACCCAATTTCTAACTTTGTTTCCTATGACTCACTATCTCCCTCCTATAGAGCCTTTGTGATACAAAAGAGTTTAAAGTATATAGAAGAAGTAAAAGAAGAAAAATTAGTCAACCACAAGTTTTAGTTTGATGTGATGACGATTGAGAAATGAGTTGACAACAAAAGATAAAGGTTGAAATTTAGATTATGTTAAGATTTCTTATTAGATAGGAAGTAGTAGTAAGTTAAATATATTATTCTATTTTACATATGTTATCTTAGTTGTTTAGGATTTATAGAATTTTTATTAGAATATGATTTAAATTTGTTAGAAACCCTTTCCTACTAGAATAAGGGTTTTAAAAGTCTATCTCTCTATATATAGGTATACTTAGCCCTTCAATAATAACAACTTTGAGTTTTCAACTAGAAGGTGTGATGCTTTCTTCTAAGAGTGATTCTTATACCCTAATGAGTGATTCCTAGTTTCCTACTATTCATTTTTTGTGTTCTTCACTAAATTCTAGCAACCCTAACCTAAATTCAAGCCCTCTCAAACCTATATTCCAGTCATATTAAACTTGAAATCCTAAACCTAAATTTCCAACAATCAAGCCTTAAAATTTCCAACCATACAAAATCTGAAAATTCTATATTCTTAGCTTAAATCCAACCTTGAAACTTGATATTCTAGCAGCCTAATATCAAACATATTTTTAAATTTGTGAGTTTTAGCTACTAGTTAATAATTCTTCTATTTTTCCGACATTAATTTGGTATCAGAGTTTGGTTCACGATTACAACACGTAGAAGAATGACATATAGAAGAATATTCAATGATTAAGAGCAAGATGAAATACTTTTGAGAACTATAAAAAAATTGGACATTAATAACGCTCGATCACATGGTGCTCAAAGAACTAGCCCAGAAAATAACGTTGCGAAACTTCAGACAAACTGGGGAGAATTGATGCAAAAGAGTTTAAAGTATATAGAAGAAATAAAAGAAGAAAAATTAGTCCACAACAAGTCTTAATTTGATGAGATAAAGATTGGGAATTGAGTTAACAACAAAAGATAAGGGTCGAAATTTAGATTATTTTGGGATTCCTTATTAGATAGAAAATAATAGTAAGTTAAATATGTTATTCACTTTTACGTATGTTATCCTAGTTGTTTAGGACTTACAAAATTTTTATTAGAATATGACTTAAATTTGTTAGAAACCCTTTCCTACTAGAATAAGGATTGTAAAACTCTATACTCAGCCCTTCAATTATAACAAGCAACTTGCAATTTTCTACAACTTTGAGTTTTCAACTAGATTGTGTGATGCTTTTTCTAAGAGAGATTTTTAAACCCTATGAGTGATTCCTAGTTTCCTACTATGTATTCTTTGTTTTCTTCACTAAATTCTAGCAACCCTAACCTAAATTCCAACCATCTCAAACCTATATTCTAGTTATATTAAACTTGAAATCCTAAACCTAAATTTCCAACAATCAGGCCTTAAAATTTCTAGCCATACAAAATCTGAAAATTCTACATTTTTAGCCTAAATCCAACCTTAAAACTTGATATTCCAGTAGCCTAATATCAACCATATTTCTAAAGTTTGAGTTTTAGTTGCTAGTCAATAATTCTTCTATTTATCCTACATCACTTTGTCTTGTTTGTTTCCTCTGTTTCTATTCCACAAGATTGGAGAGAAGCAATGAAAAATATCCCGTGGAAAGAAGTTATGGTTGAGGAAATGAAGGCCCTGGCAAAAAATGAGACCTGGGAACTTGTCACTACTTTAGAAGGAAAAAGGACAGTTGGTTGCAAATAGGTATTCACAGTGATGCATAAGCCATATGGATTCATTGAGAGACACAAGGTGAGACTGATGGCTAGAGGCTTTACTCAGACATATAGAGTGGACTATTAAGAAACCTTTACTCCTGTTGCTAAGATGAATATAATCAATATTCTACTTTCTTATACAACTAATTTAGATTGGGACCTACAACAGTTTGATGTTAAAAATGCTTTCCTTTATGGAGATCTAGAGGAGGAGGTGTATATGGAGATTCCTTCTGGGTTTGAAGATGAGAAGACACAAAGGAAGTTTTGTAGGCTGAAAAAGGCCTTGTATGGGTTGAAGCAATCACCCAAAGCATGGTTTGAAAAGTTTAGTTGGGCCATGATTTCCTTTAGTTATCAACATAGTAATGTCGATCATACCCTACTTATCAAGAATTCCCAAGGTATTAACATGCTTCTTATTTTCTATGTTGATGACATTGTGGTAATTGGAAGTGATACAGAAGAGATGGCTAGGCTGAAGAAACCTCTTGCTTAAGAATTTGAAATTAAGGATCTAGGGAAGCTGCAATACTTCTTGGGAGTTAAAGTTGCTAGATTAGGAAGAGGAATCTTTATCTCCTAGAGAAAATATGTCCTAGACTTATTAGAAGAAACTGATATGATGGGTTGTAAACTAATTGAATCTCCTATCGAGAGCAACCACAAATTGCAAGCATGAACATTTACATCAGTAAACATAAGGAGATATTAGAGGTTAGTTGGGATACTCATATATCTCTCTCACACCAGACCAGACATAGCGTATGCAGTTAGTCTGGTGAGTCCGTACATGCATGATCCATGAGAACCACATTTACATGTTGTATTCAACATCTTGCTCTATCTGAAGTCTACACCAAGAAAAGGCCTTCTTTTCACTAACAATGGTCACCCTAAGATAGAAGCATTTACAGATGCTGATTAAGCTAGATATTTAGATGGTAGGACGTCAAACATTGGTTTTTGTACACTCATAAGAGGAAATCTAGTCACTTGGAGAAGTAAGAAACATAATGTAGTTGCTAAATCCAGTCCAAAAGCTGAATATAAAGTTATAACTTAAAGTGTATGCAAACTCTTGTGGGTAAGAAAGTTGATGAATGAATTACAACTAATGGATGGAGGAAGTTTATCCCTCTACAATGATAACAATGCTGCCATTAGCATAGCTCACAATCATGTTCAACATGATAGAACAAAACACATAGAAATTGACTGGCACTTCATAAAGGAGAAACTTGTGAATGGCTCTTTACATTAATCCCATGTAGGGTCTAATGAATAATTGACAGATGTCTTCACCAAAGGACTCTACAACAATTAATTACATAATCTTGTGTGCAAGTTGGGTATGTGTGATATCTATGCACCAACTTGAGAGGGAGTGTTGACTATAGTTATTACCATAGTTGTTAGAATTTATTTTATTCCTTATATACATTTAGGAATTGATAGTTGTAATAATTTCTCCCTAATTTCTACTTGTAAGGTAAGTGGAAATGTAATGTTCTTTAGTTAAAGTTAAGCAATCAAAGAGGCACAATTAAAATATTTCTTATTAAAAGGAAACCATTAATAGCTGAAATAGTTTCCTAAATAGTCCTAGGCCTTGTGTATATAAATCATAGGATTTCTATGTACAAGACATCTTAATTCACTAATAGAAACACTTTTAGTTTCTCTCTAATTTATTTTCTTCATAAACATTGCATTTCAAACTAAACATAATTTCACAAGCATTTATGAATTTAAAATTAAGAAAAATAAAACCTTTGACTAAATTCAGACCTTTGAATATTTAACACACTGAATTTTATTTATTACCAAATTGGTCCTTAAATTAAAAAAAACACCCAACTACCTTGACGATTAAAGATGTAAGAGGTTTGAAGATTGACCTGGATTTAGTTAACTCAGGCCTTGGGCCAAGTTCGGATTGTGTCTCATTATATAACATCATTGTTTTGAAATTTTTTATATTTTTTGGTCTTAAAGTTTAAGAAACATGTTCAAAATGATGTTATTATGAGAAGTTTCTTTAAAATGTCATTTTGGACATTTCAAATTTGGACTGGACTAGGTTGATGATGTGTTTTATTCATTGACTTTTCTATAGACGACTCTATGACGACATATGAGCATCAATTTTAAATTTAAAAAATTAAACTATTACTTTTAATGAAAACACAAAATAGTCCCTAACATTATTTTTTGTTGTCATTGTCGTATAATTATTGAAACACAAACATAATCTCTTAAAAATTAAAGAATCTCAAATTCCTAACTTTTAAATTTGAAATCTACAAAGCTACAACCTTTTCATTGTTAAACTTATATGTCTATAACTATAATGTAGTCTTGTGTTCTCTCCTCTCCTATGGAACATTTGTCTCACTCAACCTATATGTGATGTTGGCTTTGAAGTCCCTGAAACTCCAAGTTCACTAATTTCAATTTAAGTGATCTATTATTTTGGTGTATCGAGTAACTAATGCTAGCATTTTGTTTAGTAAGAATCGATTACATGATTAGTACTGTATTTCAAGAAGTACTTAGTTAATAATCCTTCCCAAATCCAAAAACCCTCAAACTAACTACTATTTTTGAGAATCAACGATAGCTTTTTTAGATTCTAGTTACAATAGTTACTTTTATAAAGTGAACATTTTGTAAATATTTATAGCATGTATATTCTGTTAACATTTTTATTCACTCTTATTAATTAACTTCCCATAGTCTTAATTTATAACACATATCCTCTATTTCATCCTTTTCTTTAAGATAGAGTCTTAGCTCAAAAATACAGAGTTTAAACTCTAGTGATAATGAATAAGTCTTTGCATGGAAACACACATATAAATTCATGTGATAATGAGACTGATTCTTGATTTTGGTGATAAATAAATCCCATTGAAGTATAATTTGATAGTGATATTGACTTTCGATTATATAATGAATTGGAATCTCAAAATTTGTTACTAAAATTGTAAAGCATCTAAAAAGAGAATAAACATGTCATTATTTGAGTTCTTTAATTAGTGAAAATGTGGAAACAAAATTACCTTTGCACAAAATTTGACTACAACGCTTTTCTAGGATTTTTTCCTTAAATTTAAGTCAATAAAATAAAAATGTCAATGATATGTTGTTGTTTTGTCATTGTTGAAGACAATTCTTACTTTTTATATTGGGCGAATTGGGACTATATATTGTTATTATTATATTGCTTTTTATTGTATTTTTTGAGCTTATGATTGGGATCAAATATAATTATTAATTTGAATTGCAAGTTATTTCAATAAGTGAAATGAGTTAGAAGTCTTAAGTAGTAGGGATACATTTGAAATATAACATGTTATTTTTTTTAAATTTTGTTGCTTAAACCATATATTACATTATTAATACCTTCAATATTTATGAAAATATGGACATAATTATTGAATATGTTGTTATTTATTTATTACAAGATTCACGTGATTATTAGATTAGAGTATGTGATATGTGATTTGATTGTAATCAATTAGGTTAGAATTAATATAATTTGCTTGTAATTTAGTTTCCTAGAATTGTTCATATATAGTTGTCAATTAACCTTTATTTTCTAAGATTTTTTCCTTATTTAGGAGGTTGTATAGCTATACATATGTACATATTGTACTCTTACAAATATATATATAATACATAATTCTTACAATCCTATTGAAACTCTTAAAAATATATATACAATACATAATTCTTACAATCCATGTTAATAGGAATTCATTCTTGGTAACCTTAGTAACTAATAAACATGCATAATAACCTAGAGAATAGCCTCCTACCTGAATTAGTCCATCTTTCTCTACCTATTGTTTCTCTCTATCATCATATCTCACTTTTATAAGACAATTAGCACTCATGAACAACTTATAAACACCATTGTATGTGATGCTCCAATAATTCTTAAACCACAATTAGCCAATTTGTTCCCCAATTATAAAATTAATTACCAAAATCCTCGTTGGTTCCAAGAAAGATGTTCGCTAGTCACATAATATTTCATATAAACACAACTATTCGAACTATTACATTCAAAAGTATATATAATAAAAAACAACTCTATTCAATTTAATCTACTGGCCCCACCTAGACTTCATTATGTCAATCTCATGCGTTGGGGTTATCGACAATCTATCTATCTTCTAAAAAAATAGCAACAAGGGGTGAGCTGCCTATTTAGCATACACATAATACTAAAATACGCAACATTACTCAACCTATTTGAAAAATTAACAAATATAAAAAAAATTTATCATTAGCAATGATTAATACCAATATTATTTTATTACTACTATTTATGTGTTATCTCATTATTAACTGAATTATCTAGACATTACTTAACCTAGTGGGTTTACATTAAATAGTCTATCGGCTCATCTCTACTCATCATAATCAGTCACTAAGTAGAAACATAATTAAATGTATAAATAATAGTACATGGTGCCTCAATTCCTCAATCTAATTTGGTACCTCAGTACCACTCTAATACTTAGCCATCGACACAGGATATCTCTAAGACTCAGGATATCTCGGTACCACTCTAGTACCTAGCTATCAGCATAGGACTTCCTCAGGACTTAGGATGCCTCGATACCTGCTCCACAAATAGGTACCTAGCCATCACTCACTCATATTTAAACATCCCATTAATCTATGACCATCAAATATATGCTATCATAGGCAAGCCATATATTCACAATTTATTCTCAATCGATTATAAGCCAATCTCTATTTAATTTCATGAATGTGGTTTATTTACCTTATATTCTTAATTATACTCATGTATAACTAAAAATTTTTAACTATCAAATTTTACGCCAAATTATCAAACGATACACCTCATAATATGTCACAAATTATAAATGCGGAGCATTTTGTACCTTATTAGTTATTTGTAAAATAAATAAACACAATTAATATATTTTAGAAATTCATATATGTAATTATTAATAATTAATTTAATTAATGACTAATTCAAAATGTGATTCACTATATAATAATTTATTAATAACGAATACTATTCTAAGAATATAATCTAAAGTTATCCCTACCTTATTTTTAGACTTAACTAATACATTAGTCCAATCTGCTCCTTAGTCTACCTTTCAGACCTAGACATTACAAAATTATATTATACTTATTAAAGAAAACTTTTCAACTCAATTAGACTTAATAATCCATCATTGTTCTCTTTTCCACTTTATTCTTAATTATTAAAATATCCTTACATAACCTAACCACCATAATTACTAAAATATCCTTAACTATTAAAAGTCCTATTTTATCCTCATTTATGTTTGTTATTACAAAAATACCCTTTTAGGAATTAAATTTCGATTTTATCATTAAATTTTTAGATTTTCTATTTTGCCTCTTAATTCAACTTAAATTTTCCTAAATTGTCTTCTTCTTCACCCTCTTCTCTTCTCCTACCTCCCCTTTTTCAAATTTTCCAGCCATTTTTTCTACAATTTATTTTTCCCACAACTTTAATCATAATATACTTTCGAATTATAAACTAGTATAGGATGACTAAAACTCATAAATGAAAGGCATAGAATTATTCCCCGAAAAAATTTACTTATGTGAAGTTCTAAGCCTTTCTAAGGAATTTTTGGGTTGTTAACCTCCACAATATTCTCTCAATTTGCTGCAAAACAAACAAAATGAAGGAATATATGAGAAAAGCTTCACATGCAGGAGAAAGATGATGTATTTAACTACTTACCAGCTGGAAAACAAATGGAGAGCGAGAAGAAGAAGACAATTTTTTGTTGGGTGTCTAAATGCCCATATGCTGTCTTCTTGTATATATACTCATCTGTTTTAATTTGTTTATAGGCTGGGTTGGTTTGTTAAGGCTAGGCTCTTTTTTCTTCCTTTTGTGGGCTTTACATTATAGGCCTGCCTACATTTGTTACTACTACTTTAGTTCCTACTTAAGATTCCCAATCCATTCAAATCATTATTATCAAACTTAACTAAGAGAATTATATGTGTTGGTCTCAATCTGTGCTTATATATGTCTACAGTAGAAGAAAATTTAGTTAATTGACTAGAGATAAGAGTGAATATGAAAAGAGTCGCGCAACTTACCCAATATAGGATGTGGAGAATTCAATGGTGATGAAATGGTTAGTGAACTCGACAGAGGACATAAGCTCCTAGTACTTGTGCTATCATACGTCAAAGGGTCTTCGGGACAATGTTAACCTAATATACTCTAACTTAGGAAATAAATCTCAAGTATATGAATTAACCTTGAAGCCTGACAAGGTGAGGATATCATCATTATTATTTGAATTTTTTGAAATGTATTTGACAAGATTTAGATCTTTTCAATGATAATAAGTGAAAATCCTTAGAAGATTGTCACCATTATAAGAAAACAATGGAGGATAACAATATTTTTAAAATTTTTATAATCTAAACCTGGAGTTTGATGAAGTTAGAGGTAGGAAAATTGGTAGACAACCCTTTCCATCTCTTCAGGAAGTCTTATATTAGGTTCACATTGAGGAGAGTCATCATCTTGTTATGCTCGACAAAAGGAGCCTCATTAATTCTATTAAAAATTCAACCCCATTGGTTGTGATGGTCGAAACACTATTAAGAATATAATGACAAACCTTGTGTCTGGTGTGATTATTATATTAAACCTCGTCATACATTTGAGATTTGCTTTAAGATTCATAAAAGTCAACAAATTAGAATATCTCTTATAAAGAGCAATTCAATCATCCTATAAGGAAGGCTCAGCTCTCTTTAATAAGGAGCATATTGATTAACTCCTAAAGCTACTAAAATCTAACTTAGGTTTATTGAGAACTCTTAATACTTCCATTGCTTAAGCATGTAGTATTTCAAAGGGACTATCTTGTCATTTGCCTAACTATTCTACTCTTTGGATCATAGATTTGGAAGCCTCTGATCATATTCAAGCTCTTATAATTTATTCCATACTTATTTCATATGTTTTAATAATATTTGTATAGCAAATGGTTCTTATGCCTATATAGCCAAGAAAAGGTTTGATATATCTCTTGATAACTATTTATCTAAAAATTGTCTTATAGATTCCTAAACTTACTTATAATATGCTATTAGTTTGTAAATTATCTAAGGACTATAATTATCATGCTATCCTTTTTAAATCCCACTATGTTTTGCATGAATTAAGCTAATGGAGGATGACAGGAAGTGCTAAATTGACAGGTGACCTTTACTTTTTTGATAGTAAAGGTTCTCACGGCTTTAGTAGTATCAACTCAACTCTAGTTAATGGACAAGTTATGCTTTGACATTATAAACTAAGGCATCCTAGTTTTCTTTATCTTAAAAAAAATTTCCTATTTTATTTAAAAGTTTAATTTATTCCAAATTTTTTGTAAGAACTACATGTTATCAAAAAGTCATAAAACTATTTATTGTCAAAAAAAATTATCAACCCTCAAGACCATTTTAGTTAATATATAATTTGTGATCTTTCCAACATCAATTCCCCATCAAAGAAAAATAGTTTTTAATCTTTATTAATGATAATACCTACTTATGTTGGGTTTAATTTCCAAAAAATTTAAGGTTGAAATTAAAACCTTTTACTCAATGATAAAATATTTTTCAAGTAAAAATTGAATTCTCCATATAGATAATGGAACTAAATATTTCAACGGAATTATAAGAACCTTTTTACATAAAGGGATTTATTTTCAAACTACTTGCTT
Source organism: Erythroxylum platyclados (assembly GCA_027563515.1). Lineage (NCBI taxonomy): Eukaryota > Viridiplantae > Streptophyta > Magnoliopsida > Malpighiales > Erythroxylaceae > Erythroxylum > Erythroxylum platyclados. Next base: position 6,996,661 of record JAOQMM010000171.1, on the reverse strand, counting down.
TGGTACACCTAAAAAAATGGTATTGTAGAACATAAAAAGAATATCCACATGAAGTCCCTTGAGCCATTATGTTTTCAATAAATGTTCTAGAATATCACTAAGGTGAGTTTGTTTTAACTACTTGCTATCTCATTAATAGAATTCCTACTCATGTCCTTAACTATATTACCCTTTTAACTATTTAGAAAACTAGTAAAATAATTTAAAAACTTGAACTAAGGGCTAAAAATTATTTCTTTATTAGTTATGCACCAAATAGAAAGGGATACAAGCAATTTAATCTAAATAACAACAAAAACTAATAGTCTTTATGGATCTCACATTCCTAGAACATCAACCTTTCTTTCACCAAATTTCATTTTAGGAGGAGAAAGTAGGAGAAGGAAATTTTTGGGATATTAATACTATTATGTTACTTAAAATTATTCACTCAGTTACTTTGGATAATGAAAAAAATAACCAATAGTTAGGAGACAAATGAACCTAAGTTTATTTTGTGAAACACTACTAAATCCTTGATAGGGGAGAAGTACTACCAATAGTTCCATATAAAATATAATAGAGATATTCTCACATATTCAAGGAGGATCATCAAAAGGCCAATAAGGCCATTATTCCTTCATCATAAGCTCAACTGATTGCCCTTGAGGATCTATTTTGAAACTATTCCAAATATTATTGATATTTTTTTATCTATACTCCTCTTAATCATAATAAAATAAATAATGATCTTATATCTACTTCCAGACCTAATATTGAACTAACTAATTTTGATATTCCCATAATAATAAAAAAAGGATAACACTCTTGTACTTCTCATCTAATATCCCAAAATACTCCTGTACTTCTCATCCTATATACCACTATCTTTCATATGGTAAACTTTGAAAAAACATAATGACATAAGAAATATAATTTATTTATGCCAAGAAACATATAAGAAGCATTCAATAACTCTAATTGAAACTTATTAGTAATTGAAGAGATGAATGCTCTAAAGAGAAGTGGAATATGAGAAGTTGTTTATTTACCCAAAGATCATAGAACAATTGGGTGTAAATGGTGTGTTCATAGTGAAGTGCAAGGCATATGAAAGTTATTGTCCCCACTTAGTACATGAGAGGGGGTGAATTGTTTATTCACTTTTACTTATTTATAAACTAATGAATGAATTACCTATTCTAATAAATAATAATCAATTCTTATATGATAATCATAAATCAATCACAATAATAAATAAAAGAGAGTATAAAAAAAACCAATTTATAGTGATTCAACTAAACAAACCTTGCCTACATCCACCATCCAAGCTTCATTTAGGAATTTACTATCTTATTCCTTCAATGGATAAGAATAACTCTCCATACAACATCTTCTTTGTCACGGGTTAACAGGAACACTTTTAACCATCTTACTTTGTTATGGGTAAAGAATATTACAAATCTGGTTTAAGGAAAAGAGTAACCCCCATGAAGTGTATCTCATTCAATTTCCCTAATAACAACAAGTATGAAACTAAAATACTCCTTTTACTAATATTAAAGAACAATGGCTCAATATATGTTATGTAATACACACATGCATTCTCTAGCTTCTTAAGGTTTTTAGAAACTCCTTAATATGCCCAACCAACTTTTCGAAACTCAAATGTGATCTATTTATACTAAAAAAAACCAAAAATTTAACCATTGTAATGAATAAAAATAGTGAGACTAGTTGACCATGCTAACTTATTGATTAATCAATGTATCAACCAATACGACACACAAACTCATGGTATATAATTTTTCATTTCTTCTAATATATTGATTAACCATATCAAGACATTGGTCAATTAGTGTGTCTAGAAACAACACATTGGTCAATCAAAATGTCTACAACATACTTTCAATGATTTTTAAGTTCTTTTAAAGATTAAACCATGTTCCATTAACAAGAACTTGATCTAAAATCATTTTAAAAGTTTCCCAAAAATTATTATAAAGATCAAAACAAATTTCTTCTTCATTATGAAAGGATTTATGTATCCCATATGTAAATGCTCATGTAATGATTGAACCCCTCATTCATTGAAATGATTAAGATAAGGTTATAAAGGATTAAAATGATTTGATTAAGTCTTAATATGCTTGATTCCTCCATTTTCTTGTTTCTTCACTTGAATTGTATATATGCTCCACTTTGCTCATTTTCCTTTACCGTTGATTGTTCAGTTTATTTACGTGACTCTTTTTCTCACCATGCTCTTCTATTGAACTTCATAGTTTATATACTACTTAATTCTATTATAATAGAGCAACTATTATTACCAAAATTAAATTCATTAATAGCAATAAATTTTGTTATCATAAAAAATAAAGACCATCTTTCTCTTTTGTTCTTGCAAATTATTCCCCTCTTTTCTCCCACTCCATCGACACCTTCACCAACCACCATAACTTTAACTTTTTGACAAACTTTTACATCTCTTTTCTTGTATTTGAAAGCCTCTTTACTTTCATCTTGTTCTTGGATTTTGTTTGCAACCTTAGAAGACTAGGAAAGCTTGTTCCTTAAGGTGAAAATTAGGGTTTAACATGTAAGTATCTTTTGATCTTTATGGCATGTTAAAAAAGACATTCATGGTGATTGAATAGAAGTAAGATGCATGTAGGGTTGATGATGAGTATGCTGGAAAGTTGTTGAATAAATATGCCTTATTTTGATGTGTAAAAATCATGGAATATTAGGCCATGAAATGGAAGAATTAGGGTGAGGTTTAAAGTGTAAATGATGGAGAAATTATGTTAAAATGGTTGCTATTGAAGTGTTCTTGAATATGAAAAGTTGGAGCCCTAGGTTGAAATTCGGGTTTCAATTGCACATTCCTCTTTCAATCAATTTTTCATATCCTTAGAGTGTGAATTTAAGGAAACAAACTTAAAGAATGAAAGTTGTAGACATAGGTCTTAGTTTGATTTTGGTGAAAATGGCATGTTAAAATGATGTCTAGAACATGAGTTATGGCTATTTTCCTAACATTGCCCGCGACAAACCCCTGTGCAAGAACTTTGTATTACGTCCTAATTTTTGAGGGCTTTAGAGCTCAAATTAGTCAAAGTGTAAAACATGAAAAATGATTATTGATGTCTCATTAATGCCTCTGTGAAACAGTTTGGGTAAAAGATGTCTTGATAATAATTTATTGTTGTTTGAGCATTGGCTGCAGTTTATTTCTTACCAGAAAATAGAACAGAATTTGGATGGGGATTGTATTCTAAAGGGAGATGCTGCTTGTGTAATTTTTTTATACATTAAGACTAATGGAAGTCTAGTTTCAGGAGGCATAAAAATGATGGTATTTAGATTCTTGTAGAGAGAGTTATGATCAAAAGAAGACAACTTATTCATAAGGGAAAATCAATTGAGCATGCATTGGACATATACATATGTATGAATGAGTATTTGTTTGATTATACAACTGAGTGTGTACATATATGAGTATTGCATGGAATAGAAGCACTGAACGATTGTCAGTGCCCAGACATTGTTAGGTCGTCAAGGCAATAGCTTATCTGAACCGTACTGTGAGTCAACCTAGATGTTTCTCACTTTCATTGTATTGTTTCTTATTACTTATAGATAGTGAATTGTTATTGATTGTGATGATTCCTGACACTGATGTTCGAGAAGATCTATAATCAGGACTATATTGGAAGTGTTGACTATTATATGTGAATGTGGAACTACTTGTGCTCAACTAGATGTTGAATGCCAGACTTAGGTCCGATGATGTGATAAATGATTATGAAATGTGAAATGAAAGTGATTGATAGAATTGTGTGAATTGTTGCATTTCGTCACATGATTATGCATGATCTCATAAAGGAGTTGTGACCGGAGTGACCCAGTGAAAAGGAGCTAAAAGCTTAGAATGTGCACAGATAAGCCACAGGCTCAGTTATCAATGAGCCTGATATCCATAAAGGGTACGGGATAATATCTGAAATGTGAATATGAATGAGCCCGGTATCCACAAAGGGTACGGGACAATTAAATAGGTGCTCGGTCAAAACAAATTAAAAATAAAAGTGGAGTCTCATATGCATTTGCATCATATCTTTACACGCATTAATGAGTTTAATTGTGAATAATTGTTGAATCATGTACATGTGGATGGTGTGAATGATTTAAGTGAATAATTGAACCGCCTGAAATGATTATATGACATATTTGTGATCTATGACGTTCCTGTGAAATGTGATGTGTGATGTGACTAGATATCAAATACCCAACGAATTTGAATGATGTGAATTATACACTTGTGATATTTGTATTATTTTGAGTGAGCACATCGATGATGGTTTGCTCATTGAGTTCACAAAACTCATCAAAATTGCAACGTTGATTTTCAGGTTTAGAGGAGAGCTAGCTAGTTTAGTTGAAGTAGCTTTTGCATTTGGATATGGGTCAATGTCAAGATCAATTGTACCTGCAAATGTCTTAGTTATGTTGTATCAAGAATTGTATCTCAACTGCTACTGTTGTATATTGTACATGTGAATTCTAGAAATGAAATGACATTAGAGATTGTATATGTTGTAAAGGAAATGGGACAAAATGATTGAGATTGAATGTGATTGTGAATGAAATGGTTCAAAGTAAAGATTTGAAATGCTTTGGTTTGAAATGGTTAAAATATGTAATGAGTTGACATGTGATGCCTAAAAAAAAGAATTTGGAAATGTGATCGTCTTAATGTGCCATTTTCGTAGAGTATGTTCTCGAATACCCTTCGGTATATCAGGCATATGCTCTATTGGAGTGGTATGTTACACTACCTCTAAATTATTGTCTTTAATCTCTAGTGATAATCTAGGTCATGTTAAGACTGAACATTTTGATTGTGTCCCTCGTCAACTCTCTAAAAATCATATTTTACTATTTTTCTCTCAATGATTCTATCTCTTTAGCACCTTTTGATCTAATTCATTCTAGTATTTAGGGTCCTACACCTTATGAAACTATGGATATAACATAAAATATTATATGATCTTTGTCAAAGATTTTTCTCACTATAGATGGATTTATCTTATGTGCCATAGATCTGAATTATTCTCCATTTACTCTTGTTTTGCTAAAATGGTTCACGCTCAGTTCTCTAGCAAGATTAAAGTATTTTAGATCGATAACACAATGGAATACAAAAATATAAAATTAATCAATTTTCTTAATCAATAAGGAACCATCATTCAGAGATCTTGTCCAAATATGTCTCAGGAAAATGGTCAGGCCGAACACAAACATAGAAATATTCTTAACACTACTTTGGCGCTTCTTATATCATCTTCTTATCTTGAAACCCTTTGGAGTGAAGCAGCCTTTACTATTGTCTATACTATCAATTGCATTCCCTCTCCTATCATAGGTTATATCTCTCCATATTAACACTATTCAATCATGCTCATAATTATCAGTCTCTTAAAGTTTTTGGACGTGCATGTTTTATTCTATTATAACCTTCTGAGCACACCAAACTTGAACCTAGAGCACATTTAGCATAAAGGATATAGATGTTGGGATCCACTATATTAAATACTT
>JAOQMM010000171.1:6946778-6960239 GCA_027563515.1 Erythroxylum platyclados | reverse complement strand
AGCTTAGAAGGAAATGTGCCTTGGAGTATGTTGTTTACTGATGACATTATTTTAGTGGATGAGACAAAAGAGGATATTAATGTCAAGTTAGAACCTTGGAGGGATACGTTAGAGTCAAAGGGCTTTAAATTAAGCAGGACTAAGACTGAATATTTAGAGTGTAACTTTTAGGTCCATAGGGTGGCTTCCGATGTGATGGTAAAGATTGGTTCAGAAGGTATACCATAGAAAGAGTGTTTTAAATATTTAGGATCTATCATTCAAAGCAATAGAGAGATGAATAAAGACATAGTTTATCGTATCAGACCAGGGTGGCTTAAGTGTAAAAGTACATTAGGAGTTTTATGTGACTAGAAGATACCGCCTAAACTCAAAGTTAAATTTTATCGTTTACTGATTAGGCCAACCATGCTCAATGGGGCAGAGTGTGATCCATCAAACAAGTGCATAGCCATAAGTTAATGGTGGTGAAGATGAGGATGTTGTTGGATGTGCAGCCTTACTAGAACTAGATAAGGTTAGAAATGTAATGATAAGAGACAAACTAAAGGTGGCTAATACTAATGAAAAATTCAGAGAGACAAGGCTTTAGTTGTTCGGAAATATTAAGGAGAGACACCCTAAGGTTCCAGTAAGAAGATGCGAAAAAATTGTAATTAAAGACTATAAAAGGAAAAAAGGAAAGCCTAAGAAGAATTGTGGGAGGGGGTGGACTGTGATCAGGAATGATATGACTTTGCTGGAACTTACCAAGGATATGACCCTCAACAGAAAACTTTGGCGTACTAGGATATGAACAAAGGATCTCACATAGAGAGGTCCTTCTCTTTCTTATAGGTCTATTAATCATTATTCTTTAAGTTTTATGTCTTATATTTAGCCTAAATATTTAATAGATATTACTTCCTTTTTAGTTATTTAGCTTAAATATTTTCTTGTAATAACTTGTTTGATTTTTTCCTTGTTATATATTTATTGTTTTATTTATCTTATTACTTATTTTTATATTTTTATTTTTACATATTTATTTATTTATTTATATTTGTTTTATTATTATTATCTTTTATGTCTATTTTTAATTACTATTACTTTATTATTTTAATATGTGTATGTATATTTTACATATATATATGTGCATATATATACTTTTTTCATGTGATTCTATCAAAAACAATTTCTCTACTAGTTGGGGGTAAGGTTTTATATTACAGAACCTCTGCAAACCCTATATATCAGTGGAACCTTCACTTGGTTATTGTTGTTGTTTACTAATATTATGTAAAGAGTAAATTTTTCTATGATTTTAATATATGTTGACAGATATGGATTATACCCATTAATATAATAATGCATTTTATTGTATATATTTAGTATTATTTTAGGTACGCTTTTAATAACTAATAGATATGCCTTCAGCAAAATAGCCACTCAAAAACATATCATCATATAACTAATTTTTTTAAAAAAAATTGGAAGATAGAGAAATTAGAGATAGGGGTTTATTTGCTTATGAATTATATCTAAAAGCGTTATTAATAATAGTAAAACATATGTGAGTAGAAAATTATAGCTTTATAAATAATGCTTAAGGTCTGAAATTGCTTAGCTCTTGACAATATAGGGGATAAAAGGAAAACATAAGTTATCTAAAATTATAGAAAAGGCAAAAATTATAATTTAAACCTTAAAATTTTCATAAAAATACAATTTGAACCCTAACTTTTCAGAGTGTTTAAGTTCAATCCTAACATTTTCGAGACAATCAAAGTAGACCCTTAATGGATGGCAAATTTAATAGGGTTAAACTTCTGTTAGTTCTGTGACACATTATCGCTAATGTAATACTTTTTTATATTTTGTAAAAATTTGTTAATGAACTCCAATATCACTTGTAGGCTATATTATGTCATATAGGCCTTAAGCCCCATTACTAGATTTAAAAATAAATTATTTATATTTATAAAAAATAAACAGGTAAAATGTTGATTTATTTTTTAAAATCTATAGGTGACCCACTATGCTACTAGCTTATATGTGACAGTAGGGTCCACTAACAAATTTTTAAAAATATATAAAAAAGTGTCATGTCAATGATGACATGACACTTAACTTTTTTTTGAAAAAATAAAAGGAATTACATTCATATTAACAAAAGCTACAAAACAATATTACAATGAATCACTTAATCTGCCTACAATATTAGAATACTCTAATAAGTACAAAGATAGAGTACATCAATTGATTATAGCAAATCAACTTAGCTAAATGTCTGTTGTGTGTTGTTGGCTATAAAATTGCACGTATCCACTTAACTATATTATCTGCTTGATCCACCTTTAACATCACTAGACTTCAATGAGTCACCTCCATTGGTGATGAATTATATAAGCAGATTCTCCGACCATAATAATGATGTAAATGGTTATTAGTTGTCTTCCATTGAGCACCCAAAAAAGACAGTTCATTCTGAATTGTTTTTGTCTCAAGAAGGTCTATCAAAATTGGCATTACTAATTCTCTCACCATAGTCTGCTTAAGAGGATCATTTAACTCTCTTGTATTCCATATTAGAATGATCATTTAGGGGGAATACCCATTCTTTTTGGTTTTCTTTCTAGTCGATCTTTTTTTGGGGTTACGGGAACTCTCATAAAACCTTTTTGCTAACTCAACAACTCTGTCATTCTCTGGATGTATCAATAGCAAGTTGCTTATTGGACCATGGTCCAATAAACCAAATTCATCATCTATCTCTTCTTCTGTTGATTGCGAATCTTGTGTAGTAGTTGCATCTACTTGGTTATCATGTTCCTTTAAATGAGAGGTGTGTACAGTTGCTATATTGGGCTTCTCACCTTCAGTATTTGGACTATCTATTTTTGAGTTACCTGAATTCTCATTTGCATCAAATTGTACACCCATAACCTCATCATTTCCCACTTGAGAAGATTCAACCCCCAATAACTCATCCTGCATCCAGTTTGAAAATGTTTTCCTGTAGGAACCCATTTCTTGGTTGAGTTTTGAGGCTTCCAGGGAGATGTCACCTTAACTTCATATTGCACAATCTCCAATGTTTCACCCAACTTGAGGATTGGTAAATGATCAGGCAGTATAACATTTCTTTTGACCTCCACACATTTTTTTGCATACCTAATTCACTCCATTCTAGATGTTTGAGCATCCATACCAAGGGGCTTATCTAAAGAACTTGCCAAAAAACTCAATGCTTCAATTGTTCAAAGTTCTAAAGGCAAATTATGAAAATGCACCAATATAGGAAAAAATTCTAAACATTCCCTATCAAATGTTATCCCAGGTTTCCACTTCTGAATAAACATGGGTTTGCCTCTTATATGCCAAGGTCTCATTTCCAATATTTCATTTAAGTTACTATCGACAGCAAATTTAAACATAATAGTGTCATCATCCATGAGTAAAGATTTTTCAATGACAGCAAATTTAAACATAATAGTGTCATCATCCATGAGTAAAGATTTTTCAAACCTTTCTTACCGCATCGTGTAGTGACCCAAGCATTGATGACTGGAAATGCAAGTCTCTTGCTCCAGAAAGAGCTAACTAGGGCAATAAACCAAGCCCTCACTCCGGCTTGTAACAATTCAATCGGTGGACTGATAACGCCATCTTTTATAACGTCTGGGTAGTATTCTAGTTGTATCTTAGGCTGTTGCAATTGAATTTTCTTTGTCCAAACACCATTATTGAGGGAGGATTTCTGGGAATCTGATGCTCTCAGTGATCTTCCCCTTTCCTAGATGCAAGCATAGGAAAATCTTCCATAGACAAGGATGAAGGCACCCCATTTGCTGCCATGAAGCTCGTGTGGGTCAAGGATATTTGGGTCGTAGCAAGTTGAATGAAACTCGCATGGTCTCATATAAACGAAGCTCACATGGGTCAATAGACTTCGCTCCTTAGATCTAGAGAATGTCTGGGTCGCCTCGCTATCTCCTCTAGGTTGCCTTACGCTAGCGCCGTTTTCTCTCCTCTGGGTCGCCTCGCTTCCGCATCTCTAGGTCGCCTCTCTTTCGCGCTGCTTGTCCTCTGGGTCACCATTGTCTCTCTCTCGCACTCCTTGTTTTTTTGGTCCTTAGATTGGGTCGCTGCTTGTCCTATGGGTCACCGCTGTCCTCTATCGCTCCACAGATCTGGAGAATGCCTCCTCAAACTTTTATGAAAGGTAAATGGATGTGTCAATATGGCACTTAACTTATGAAAGTGTAACCTTGTTAAATTTTTCATTCATTGAAGGTTTATTTTTAATATTTTGAAAACATTAGGGTTGAAATTGGACCCTCTAAATCGTTATGGTTTAAGTTATATTCTAATAAAAACCTTGAAAATGAAATTACACTTTTGGCCAATATGAAAATAGTAAGCTCGAGCTTCCCTTACTCGAGTATATGTATCTAAGCTTATGAGACATTTTAATATATTTTCAACAAAAATTAAAACCTTCTTTATACATTCAAATTAAGAAATTTTAAACTATTTTTATAATTTTTTATGGTCTTTACAACAATAGAAAGCTTTGTGTTGAACCAAGGAAGGTTATAATATATGCTTTAATGATAGAAATTATAATTACAGCTAATGATTTATTTTCTAATGTCTTAAAAGAAAGTAATATGAAATAAAGTCAAGAAACACCTTATGGAAACTATAAAGAGAAGTTCGTAAACTTCAAATTGATTAAAGTCAAAGATAACATCAAGAGCAAGGAAGATTAAGGCATAATAAGTCTACATATTCATTTGCAAGTCTTATTGTATTTCTTGTTTATTTACCTTAATAATTTAAGTGTGCTTTATGCCTAAGCATATAATATTTTAAACTTAATGCATAAATCTTTTTAATTGCCAAAAGGAACTAAGGTTTGATTTAAAAGAAAGCCTCTTAATCTTTATAATATTTTTTGAGGAACTGCTAAAATATTTTTAGATCAAGTTTTAGTTAAAAGAATGTGGTTTTTTATATACCTTCCACCAACCAGCAAGCTCCTACTCTGTATCTTATTCTTCAACTTTTCAATCATAACATCATTCGTGTTACAATTGTCGACTATTATGGTGGATAATTTGATGTCACTATTAAAATCTATCAAGTAGTCTCCTAACATAATTACCAACCTTTCGGTTGTGTGTTGTGCCAACACATAAAGAAACCTATCATGTATAAATATGACCAACATCAATCATAGCATAATGAAAAAAAAATGGCAACAATATTAAAGAATATAAATTACCTCAAAATTTTATTATGTAGAGTCTAGTCATTGTCAACATAATGTGTCGTCAATGTCATATCAACTGTCCATATATCTATTGTAATGGCAATTCATCCTTCAATACTCGACAATGTTCTTAAAATTTCTTTCTTCTTATCCTCATATATCTTCATAATGCCCTTTTTTAACGTATTTCGAGTTGGGATCTTGAAGGTTGATTGCAGTGAGGTGAGCAACATCCTAAATCTTTTTCTATCAACTATAGACAGTGTATGTTCATCACCAATTACCATAGAAGCTATCAAAAACCTTTATATTTTTTTGTCATAAGATGTTGCAGTCATTTCATTCTTCCCTCTCATAAGATTAGGGGTCAGAAATGTTTGACCTCCTAATACCATCTTTTTTCTACTACACGAATCCACATGTCTTTTTAAATGAAAGGTTCCACCTTTTGAACTCACGACCAACATCTTCTGACAATACTTACATTTGACTTTTTCTACTCCATCCATTGATCTAGTCTTATTAAAGTGATTCCAAACTTCACTTTTTAATTGAATTATAGTTAGAATTCTATCTTCATATAGTATGGGATTAAAAGTTTCCACTTGTATCTTCAATACCAAATTGCAACTCTCTACCAAGGAAAATGCTTATCGATATGAAACAATCAACATATAAATATATCTGTTATTTATAATCATAATCAGTTATCATTGACTTATATGATCATATACACAGGAGTGTATATGACCGTGTAAGTCACTATGATCATGTCACAGACATACACGGGTGTGTTTGTGTTTTTGTGGACTTATATGATCATTGACATAGGTGTGTTTATGACCGTATAAGTCAGTGGCTCATGTATATGACCGTGTAAGTCTGTAAAAATACACAGTGACTTACATGGTCACATACACGCCCGTGTAAGTGACCTTTTAAGTCTACAAAAATACCTCGCCAACGGCAACAATTCTAAAAATTCTAGTATTTCACAAATTCAATCTTCAATCTTCAATCAAAACTAGAATACGACAAAGGAACTTTACCTTGATGGGTGGGTAGCGAAGAAGCCAAAAAACACTGCGGTAGGGCAACGAGGCAGTGATGTGAAAGGGTGGCTGGAGGGACGGCAAGGAGAAGGGGCAGTTGCAGCTAGAGAGCGAAGGGGTGGCGAGTGGCTAGTTACACATCGAAAGGGTGAGTGACAGTGAGGGCTAACAATTGCGGTGAGAGAGAGAGAGAGATTAGAGAGTGAAGTGTGGTGGGGAGGGGAGGAAAAGAAATGTGAACGGTGAACGGAGCCTACTGTAAAACAAATAGAAGCTTAAAACAATTTAGAGAGAGAAGTGTGGTAGGGCAGGGAGGAAAAGAAATGTGAACGGTGAACGGAACCTAGTGTAAAACAAATAGAAGCTTGAAACGACATCGTTTTATTCTATGAGTATGTCAGCCCTCAAGCTGCCTAGCCTGATCCTGGCTCGAGGCTCAACACACTCAGAGTGATAAGGCTCGAGGCCTGGTCAACCTGGGCTGACTAGCCCAAGCCCAAGCCTAAATGTCAACCCTATATGAAGCAAGTAAGTAATAAGTTTATATCCTATAATGGCCCAAATGCCAACCTTATGTGAAGCAAGTAAGTAATAAGTTTACATCCTATGACAATGAAATAGGATCAGGACTTTAATCATATATTTGGTTATTCTCACTGCTTTATTTGAAATAATAGTCCTTGTTATTACTCAAAAAAGATTATTCTAATATCTCTAATGGACTAAGATCTAATTCAAACTTAATTGATCTTGAAATTACTCAACAAGATAACTAAAATTAAATTAATTAAATAATTTATATTCATAGATTAAGATTAGTGTCTAAAAAAGTATCATAACCATCCAGATATTAAGAATGTCAAAGTAATTTTGACTAGCTTTTTCATGTACTTTTTCATATAATTTTTTTATCATCTAATATTTCAATTAAATATAGAGCATGAAATTAATATCTACTCTATTTGAGTCTAATCATATTAGCTCTTTGTCATTAGTAATTGATTATTATTAATAACATTTATAATTATTTTCAAAATGTTATTCTAATTTGGCCAAGGATTTTTCGGTTCATTAATAGAGTACATCAAAACATTCTCCTTAATCACTTTAGAGTGATGAATCTTATATCAATCACTTAACTACCTTCATATAGTTCATGTTATATCCATTAACTACTAATTCAGGTATCGTTAATAAGGATATATTATAAGTAATATCAAAATATAACAATTTTTATATGTGATACTTTAGAGATCTCAGGTTAAAGAATCATTCATATAATCATAATATTAAAAATTTTCAAAGATATACAAGTAATGTTCTAAATAGAATTATAATATTAGGTCAGTTTAGCGAACTTGTTCTCTAACAAATACTTACACGTTTGTTTAAGTATCTTCATACTTTAGTTTATGTGATTAATTATTTCTTTTATAACAAAAAAGCATAACGCAGGCAAAATTGTTTTACTTTATTAATGGTTAGTCTTTGTAGAATATGTATAATTTAGGAATAATATCTAAATATAATATAAATCTCATACTTATATTCCGTTATAATTTTATTTATGATGTACATAAATTTATTTTACACATTAGTTAATTAAACATAAAGATACAATTCATCTTGCCTACTAAATTCTGCAACTCCTAAACAAGAATCGATTTGCCTTCTGTCACCCACTTACCCACTGTAACGTGTATCTTCTCCTTGATTACACGCGAAATTGATGGCTTCACTATATTAAAACTGCAGGTCGTAACGTCATCGGTCTCATAGGCGCAGGACTCAGCAGGGCGATGATTGATCACACTCGCCAAACAATGACTCCTCAAGCTAGTTATTTATCTTGTCGTTATGGATTATGCAGGCTCGAAGATTTTGGGAGTTTTATGAAACAGTAAACTTCTTAGGCTCAACAATATTGCCTTCAAAAATCAAACAATTCTGAGCTTGGAACTTCTTTAAACTTAAACAATTTTCTCTGCCATGTGTTTGTTGGTGTTCTTTTCCTTGATGAGAAATTACAGTTTTGAGTAAAAAAGTGATAAAAGTAATTGTGTTCTCTGAATGTAGCCATACAGTTTTCATCCTAATTACATGCAATTAACAAAAATCTTACGGGAATTAATAAGGTTTAACCTTTTTGACTTAGTCGTTGCGTATAAAGGAGATGAACTGTGACGACTTAACTGAGGAATGGGTATCACGCACAAGTCGCATTCTGTTGACGTGGGAAACAGTAAACCTGGCACTGTTAAACAAATCAGAGTAAGCATCACTCACATGAACAGGTGAAGCATCATCCATAGGTGCATTAACCACTGACTAGAATCCATGTTCGTTTTCATAATTATCCCATCATGGACGCCTACACCCAGCCGACAGCTACTACAAGAATCCACTTTCAGCACACAAATCGCTCCTCTTCATATTCCTGCCTCTCAATACCTTTCCGCCCCCTAGTTGGTCAACCGCAATTATATGACAATTATCTTTTTTCAAGTTTTTATTACTAATTGTCAAGAAAGGAATAATAACGCTAAGTAGATAAATAGTTCAGGAATATTTGTTCCTGAAGCTAAAAGACAAAGAAACAAAAACTGAACACTACACATACCACAACAGAAGGTACTTTTAGCTACGATTTATATTCGTTATCGAAAACGTTGCAAATTCCCGTATCAAAAAACTATAGGCGACATTTTCCCCTAATCGTCGCTAATATTTTTTTCTTATACTTTATTTTATTAGCGAAAAAGTATAGGTGATGTTTTAAAAAATTGTCACCAATACGTTTTTGCTATACTTACTTTTCGTAGCTAAAGATAATTAACTATGTTTTCGGAAATGTAGCTAAAACTTTTAGCTACATTTCTAAAAAAGTAGCAAATTATTTTTGGCTACGTTTTCATAAACATAGACAAAAGTTTTTAGCTATGTTTTTGAAAATGTATTCAAATGTTTTTAGCTATATTTGTAAAATGTAGTCAAATTTTTAATGTACATTTTACCTAAACGTTATATCATGTTAATTATAATTATTCATGACATTTTTAATCCATATTATTGTATATAATAATTTATTATACAAAAATATAATACAAAAGTAGTTGAAAATTTGAAGCATTGTATATAAAAAATAAAATATCATTAAATTTGATAATGTACAAAATTTTAATTACAACTTCAAAAATACTTATATACAAAATAAAAAATACAAAGATTAGTTTAATCACTCAGACTCGCTTTCATCTTCACTACTTATATAATCTGGGTCAAGTAATTTTCTTAGGTACTTTCCATGCTTAGCTAACTTTTTTTAAGCAATTTGTTTCCCTTTTCAAGAAGTTAAATGTATGCTGGTCTTGATGAGGATGGAGTAGTTAGCTTAGGACCAAACCCAAGCCCTTTGATTTATTCGGATCGTGTACTAAGCTCCTTGTTGTAAATATCATCTACATTTGGCTTATTTCTATCAAATATTGATGTTAGCAACAACTCCTGTATCTTATTTTAAAATTTAAAAACAAAATCAATATTCAATTCAAATATTATTAGTTAGTACTATATAAATAAATAAACTTAAAATTTAAACAAATTTTTATACTTACATAATTATTGTGTGCTTCTTCAGACATCCACCCTTCACCTTCCTTATAGTGTGTCAGTTTGTAGAGTGTGATAGGTAGTTCCTTCTTACTTTGTTTTATGAAAAAGATACAAATCATAATGAAAAAGATACAAAACATAATAAATAATATTGCGTTTACTGATATAATTATAACTTGTAAATAAAGAACTTACATATTCATTTCGCAGGACAATAAATGATTTGGAGCCTTAGTTGTGAGGAGTTTTCATTTTTTCCTCTGTTCATCTTGGCTTTCTCACACTTTCCTAAATAAAGGGGAAAATAATCAGTAAATAGTGTAACAAGATTAATGGAAGGAAATGTGAAGAGAAAGAAAACAAACCTGAACATTGGGAGAGGCCTAATATTCACACAAATTGCTCCAATTTTTTTGAGACATCTGCTCAGGAATATGTCTCCTTGCCTACTCATCTGAAGGAAAAGATTTGTAATATTGATGCAGTTGATAACGACTATCCTTAGTCCTTTGTTTCAACAGTGAAGTCACAGTTTGAAGCATCAAGGTTGTCGAGATTGACGGCATTCAGCTTCATATGTAAATGATAAGTAAAAATGAAATTAATCTTTAAATAAGTAAAACAATATTGTATATAATTTAATGAATTGAAAATTTACCGAAACTTTATCCAAAACATTCTCTAGCAAGTTGTCTTCCTTCAACTACTTGGCATGCTTTAGGTAAGACAATTCAGTTCTAGCAATTACCCCCAACCTATTAGACAATTTTGTTGATTAAATCTTGTCTAGAGGACGACCTTGCGAGGTATCAATATGTACAGATAACTTGTTATTCGTTGCAACATTCATTCGTTGCAACTCACAACCTTTAGTTATACCTCTACCTCTTTTTCTGACATTGATATTGTAACCTGACAACAAATGAATAATAATAAGAAAATATACATTAAACATGTAAATATATATTTGAGCATAAGTTTATTTGTAGGTGTTAAAGATTAACAAACCTACAGATCCCTCTATACTAGTTGAGGCAGATGGAGGTTGTTATTGACTGGCTTCATTGGGGGATGAAGTTGATTGTTGTTGTTGACTAGGATTTGATTAATATGGTTGTTGTGGGGGAGGAACAATTTCGATACTTGCCACCTTCTTCCCTTTGTTTCTACCTGGAATCATTCTATTGGATATTTATAACTCAAATGTCAACAATCTGCATAAACATAACTCAAACATCAACAATCCGCATTATCAAAACAAGTTCACATACTAAGTTTGAATTAAAACAAACAATATTGTACATAGCATTGTTAGACCACATGAATCAAAAAAAGGGTCTTCTCGCTGTGACTCTTAAGCTCTTGGAATATTTCATTAATAAGCCTCATCAGAGCTGCATCATGGATTTCCAGCCTATATACCATCCTAGGGGTTTGTTAAGCCTTGGAGCATCCATAATTATAGGTGGATTTCTTATGTCACTAGTCCAAAATTATGAAATGCAAGTTCATATACTAAGTTTGAATTTTAAAAAACAATATGGTACGTGGCATTGTTAGATCACATGAATTGAGAAGGCCCTTCTCACTGTGACTCTTAGGCTCGTAGAATTTTTCACCGATAAGCCTGATCGGAACTGCATCATGGGTTTCTAGTGCATATACCATCTTAAGGGTTTATACAACAGATCATCTATAAGATATCAAACTCATTCCAACAAAATTCCAAGCAACAACACACAAAACTGAGACTATCCTTCCATTCACACAAAACCCAAACACAAATTCTTCTTTATTAATGCAGAACATAAAAATTGAACAAATATTTGATTACTTACCTGGACGGATGGACAATCGGAGATGACGGACGATGAATGACAAAGCTCTAAATAACATAATGATAACTCATTAGAAGTTGACATAATAAGTTTTAATTCAAGCCAACAATGAAATTGAGCATAAAATTTGGACTAAAAGGGGATGTTTGATAATGCCTTGAAACATTTTCCTCACAATTCTTTTTTTTTTAAGTTTTGCTTAAGGGGGAAGTTTGATAATGGCTCAAAACATTTTCCTCACAATTCAGTTCTAAAAAATCCTTATAGGGATTAAGTTTATTTAAATGATTTTGAATTGTAAATATTGATAAAGGTAAACAAAATAAAATGAATTGCTAACACTACTAATATTTTCACTTGCAACTTTATTAAATTGTTTTAAATTTTAATAGATAATGATAGCATAAATTAATAGAAAAACACTACAATATGTATGCTTATCACATATAATACATGTTAAATGATGTGGGCATATATTAGAAAAGGGAATTTAAAAAGACTAAAACAAAAATATGGCCTATGTATTAGAGTAAAATTTCCTTAAAATATGTAATACGGAAAATGTTCTAATTATGCAATTCATATAGTTTGAAATATATGTGGTTTAAAAAATGTAACTATTATTATATTTCAAATAAAAAACAAAGGTCATCCCTAACAAAACTTTCATCGAAAACTTAATAGGCTTCACAAAATCATTCCTAACTAATAACAAAACCGCTATCTTTTTCTATTATTCACCAACATTAGCACATTTAAAAAAACAATGAACCATTAATAGTCGAAATAAAGGTAGACAACTCAAAACTCATTAACAAAACCGAGGAGCATAAAAGCATTTAACAACAACAATGAAATAAAAAAAAAAACTAAGAACAAAGCACGGACGACTAGCCTCGACGGATGATTAATCAAAGACGATGGAAACTGAAAATGGAAGAAGATGGTGAAGGAAGAAATGATGAAGATGAACGACGGTGATGGAAGAAGAAAATGACAGAATAATAAAGGAAGAAGACGAAAACGAAAGGGGAGGGGTCTTTGGTTTTTTAAAGACGCCATTTGTTATTATAACAAATGAAGTCATTTTCGTTTCATTTTTTTTAATGTTACAACATTGGGCTACAATTTCAGAACACGTCGCCAAATGTTAAACCATTAGCGACGATTCTAGGTAATCGTTACCATTTAGAGACGATCTCGTGGAATCATGGCTAAAGATACTTATTTGGCGATGAATTTAAAAAATCGTCGCCAATTCTTTTCATATATATGTTTTTATATTTGGCAAATTTTTTGTAATATATCATTTCTATTAAAAAAATATATAATTTATATATAATAAATAGAGTTTTGTGACATCACATAAAATTGTCAAATCATATATTTTAAAAGAGATTAATAAAAAATTTAAATTTATGTCATATAAATTAATTTTATGTTTGTAGTTTTATAAATTAGAAGGAATGACATTGTTGTTAAATAAATTTATGTTTAGAATTACAATTGTTTTCAATAATATTAAATTTGATTTTTAAGAATATGATATTAATATGTAATATTGATTTCCATTTTTCTATATTGCAATTATTTTTTAATTATATTGCAATAAATATGATTATATATGGTAATTAATATAATGTTATATGAATGTATAGATAATAATTGTAACTAGTATAATGATTTATGAATATATAGATAA
>JAOQMM010000171.1:6909528-6923841 GCA_027563515.1 Erythroxylum platyclados | reverse complement strand
AGACTCATTACAACAACCATCTATTCTTCATCTCCATAGAAACATTTAGTTGAGTATTGTGAGCTAGGAGGCAAGCTCTAGTGTAGTTCACCATTCGTTTTGCAAGCTGATATTTCTCTAGCTTAACATTTGTGAAACGTCTACTATTCCTCTGTCTCCAGATATTATAGATAGAAATGGTGTATGCGGCTTTGAAGAGAATGGAACTAATACTTCCCTGCTTAGACTTTGTAATAATCCAATTTAAAACTTGCTCCCAATTGTATCTACTATCGCTCTCCGGTAACATGTGCAGCACTCGACATCTCCTTGAAATGGTGCGAATGAAACAAAGAATCGACATCTCCTTGAAATTGCTAGATCACACTTACTATAAATGCACATTCTCAAGTAATTTTAAGCTAATGTGGTTATCAAAACCTATTTTTTGATTAATCATATACTTTCATGTGTTTTTCGTGATGCGATTCCTTATAGTATTTTTTCATTAAACTCTTGTTTTCTATTACACCCTGAATATCAGCAATGCTTATTTTATTTGTGATGTTCGTCCCTAAGTAAGTTATATCCCAAATCACCATCAACTATTCGCTATGCTTATTCTAGACAATGAGATCATCCTGTTACAAGTTTGGTATATGTCTCTTTTTCCATATTAGATGTAGCTATCAATGATCCTAATCTCCTAATTGCTCTTCGCAAGGTTAAAAGCATGTGAAATTATCTTTATTTATCTTTTTTTTTTCTTATATTCACTTGTCTTCCTCT
Source organism: Erythroxylum platyclados (assembly GCA_027563515.1). Lineage (NCBI taxonomy): Eukaryota > Viridiplantae > Streptophyta > Magnoliopsida > Malpighiales > Erythroxylaceae > Erythroxylum > Erythroxylum platyclados. Next base: position 6,923,073 of record JAOQMM010000171.1, on the reverse strand, counting down.
TCTTATTCTTTTGTTGCTTCTTTTGATTATATCCCTCTTCCAAAAATTATGCATGAAGCCTTTCTCATCCTAGTTGGTGTGATGCTATGATAGAGGAGATGAATGCTCTAGATGTTAATAATATGTGGGATATGGTAAACTTGCATGTAAGAAAGAAGATAATTGAATGTAAATGGGTATTCACAATCAAAAGTTAATTTTAATGGATCGGCAACTCAACTAAAAGTATGACTTATGAAAAAAAAAGGTTATGCTCAAACTTGTGGTATGGATTATTTTACACTCTCTCATATTGCTAAATTAATCTTTATTTCGTCTATTCACTTATATGGAAGCTAATCATGATTGACCCTTATATCAGTTACACGTAAAAAATCATTTCTTACATAGTGACCTTTAGAAGGAAGTATATATAGCACAATCACTTAGATTTATTGCTCAAGGGGAGTATGGAAAGTTTATCATCTTCGAAAGTCCATATATTGTTTAAAATAGAGTTATTGTGCTTAGCTTTTAAAGTTTAGTCTGACAGTGAATACATTTGGATTGAATGAGAGTAAGTTTGACCATTTTGTTTTCTCTAAATGTTCTACATCTGACATTATTCTCCCTTTTATGTATACAAATGATATTGTCATTATTGAAAGTGATACTATAGGCATGTCATCTCTGAGTCATTTTTCATAATCAGTTTCACATGAAAGATTTAAGGGTTTTGAAGTATCTTTTAGGAGAAGAGATAACAAAAAGTAAGAAAGACTTTTTTTTATCTCAGAAGAAACAAATATTGACTTATTAACAGCGATAAAAAATTATGGACTAAAACATGCAATTCTCTAAAGGTCCCTAATTTATAACTCATAAAACATGGAAATTTATTTAAAGATCTTGAGAATATAGAAGAATGGTTGAAAAATTAATGGGTTAAGAATGTACAAAAGGAAAAACAAGTTAGATCAGTGTGTTATATTTTGTTTCCAAACTAGTTAACATATGTCACAATGTTTCAAAATATGATAACTTTTCGTCATCTATTAGGTACAGTTGTCTCCTTACAAGTTAATAAATATATCAAAGATAAGATTTAGATTTATTATTTATGGTCAATATGTCAAGAGTAAATTTACTTTCATATGCAATTTTTATTTTTGATATATGTAAATTGGCATATGTTTTAATTTATTTTTATAGATAAATGGAGAAAAGTTTAAGTACTTCTGATAATTCAGTTAGTTCAGGACGATTCAATGATCTAGCTTAGGCTTATAATAAAATGGTTACTGGAATGAAGAATTATACCATTTGTTTGTATTGTAACAAGCATTTGACATGTGAGGGAATTGCAAGATTAAAGAAGCATTTAGCTAGGAACAAAGGTAATCTTAAGCCTTGTAAAAAAGTGAGTCATGATGGGAAATGACAAATAAAAACATTGCTTGAAGATTATCAGTATGAGAAAGATAGAAAGAAAAGACTAAACTACAAAATTTGCAATGGAAGTTTTTTTTCTAGTGGTCAGGCTGACATTAGAAATGTTAATGGTGGTATCTCTACCCAACAAAAAGGTAATATTGCACTTGATATGAAGAAGAGAAGAAGACATGTGTCTTAACTTTTTTGCAGAATAGATAACTCTAAAAGCTTAGCGTTCAATCCATAATGCCTTACAATCCAAAAAAGTGGCTTATAATGTGGATATGGCAATGACTAGATGGTAGAATGATTCAGGTATATCATTCAATGATGCCCAATTTTATTAATACCAGCCTATGGTAAATGCTATTACTTCTTACCGTCTGGGATATAAAACTCCTTTAATTAATGACTATAGAGGCTAACTTCTAAGCAGCTCTATTAACTAAGGGTGGCAACTGGGCTTAGGGTCGGGTCAAACTCTAAGTCAATGAGATAGGCTGGGGTTAACCGGGCCTTGGATTTGATTTTCTGAGCCCGAATGGGCCTCGGGTCAAGCTTAGGCTCGAGAGACCCAACCATTTAACCAAAAAGACATCGTTTTGCTAAAAATGACATCGTTTTGAACCTTTATTTAAAAAAAATTTAACCGAGTCGGGCTCAAGCTTGGGCAGTCTTTGGCTTGATCGGACTAGGGCTCGAGACCTACGCCCAACCCGGCCCCATTGTCATCCCTATTATTTATGAAATAAACAGTTATTTGGATAAAGGAATAATGACTTTGGTAAATTATGAATGCTCAATTATATGTGATGGCTAGATAAATAAAAGACATGAGTCTATTATCATTTTTTTTAGTTTATTTTGCTAAGAGAAGAATGTTTTTGAAGTTTATTGATGCATCTATCCTTATTAAAAATGTTAATACTCTATTTCAAATATTTGATGAAATTGTGAATGAAGCTGGGCCACAAAATATTTTCCAGTTTATTTTTACAATGATTCTGCTTACAAAGTAGGTATAATTATTTTTATTGGACTCTTTGTGCTACACATTATATTAACCTGATGTTAGAAAATATATGAGATGTTAGATACTTTCCTATCATTGTTGAAACTGTGCAGAAAGTAAAAAAAGTGACCAACTTCATATATAATCGTGCATGGGTCCAAAATTTGATAAGAAAGAATTTTACTAATGGTTGAAATTTGTGTCATCTTACTATTGCAACATTTGCGACTAATTTTTTATCACTTCAATGTTTCGTTCTAATAAAAAAGGAGTTGAGGAAAATATTTACAAGTGTCAAGTTGGCCGCATCTCAATATACCATGTCTAATGATGGAGTGGAGATTTCTAGAATTATACTTGAAGATCATAAATTTTGGTCCTAAAATTAATTTGTCATTCGAGTTTGTGGGCCTTTGGTGAGAGTACTACATTTGACTAATAATGATGAGAAGGTAACAACGAGTTATTTTTATGATACCATGGAGAGGGCGAAGGAAGCAATCAAGACCAATATGAAAAATAAGCTTTCTTTGTATACATCTTATTTTACAGTTATCATTGAAAGATGAGAAAGGCAACTTTACTCTCCATTGCTTGTAGTTAGGGCAATTTTTAATCTTAGTGTCTATTTTAGACTAAGTTTTATAAAGAAATTTGAAGTTAATAAGGGAATGCTATTATTTATTAGAATAATTATTACTCATGAGATAATACAAGATCTTCTAAGCTTACAATTGGAGGTTTATAGGGATTCTTCTGGTGACTTTAGGATGCTCATTACTATTCGTTAAAATTTGACTGATATCCATTTGCCATATTTCATAATCATGAAAAGTGGCAATTACTAGAACGATCTGAATTGACTTAAACGTAGCCACCAGCGAGAAGGTCTCATTATAATCAATTCCTTGAATCCGCCTGAAACCTTTCGCAATAAATCGTGCTTTATAAGTAGTTAAATTTCCATCTATGTCGATCTTCCTCTCGAAAACCCACTTGTTTTCAATGAGTTTTATTCCAATAGGAAGATCAACCAAGTTCCAAACGTGGACTATATCTCAGATTTTATGGCTCTAAGTCATTCATCAGAATCTGGCCTTTCCATTGCTTCCTTATAGGTCAATGGATCTTTGATGTCCAACACCGTCATCTCATGTAGTCCCATGTACCTCTCAGGTGCATGGACTATCCTAGTTGACCTTTGTAGCGGAACTACTTTCGGTTGACCTTCCTCCACAACTCGTTGTGCAAGTTCAACTTTAAGTTATGTCGATTCAGATGGATGCTGGTCATGAGCCTCTTCCACAACTACTTATGGAGTTGGTTGTACCTGACTCCTATTGATAGAAGCATCTAAGGGTCAGTCAATGTGGCCCTTACTAGCCTCATTATCTTTTGATGTTTCTTAAATTTCTTCAAGTCTAACATTACTCCCACTGCTTCCTCTTGCATGAAACTCTTTCTCCAAGAACACACTATGTTGAGTAACAAATATTTTGTTCTTTGACTTGTGATAAAAGTAGTATCCTTTAGTTTCCTCAGGATACCCCCAAAGAAGCACTTGTCCGATTTAAGGCCAAGCTTATCAGACATTATATGTTTGACATATGCCTCGCAACCCCAAATCTTTAGAAAAGACATGCTAGGCACTTTGTCAAACCATATCCCATATGGTGTCTTTTCTACAGATTTTGATGGAACCCTATTTAGTATGAATGCAGTAGTTTTAAGCGCATATCCCCAAAACGATATTGGAAGTTCGGTTTGACTCATCATAGATCGAATCATGTCTAACAAAGTTCAATTTCACCTTTTGGAAACACCACTCCATTATGGTGTTCCAAGAGGGGTGAGTTGTGAGACGATCTCACACTCTCTAAGATAAGCATCAAATTCATGACTTAAGTATTTGCCTCCATGGTCTAATTGCAAGACTTTAATCTTCTTGTCGATTTGGTTCTTAACTTCATTCTTGAATTCTTTGAACTTTTCAAAGGATTCAAACTTATGTCTCATTAAATAGACATAACCATATCTACTAAAATCATCAGTAAATGTGATGAAGTATTGAAAACCACCTTGGGCATTGATACTCATTGGTCCACATACATCACTATGTGTTAGACCCAATAAGTCACTTACCTTCTCACCTCTCTTGGTGAAGGGTACCCTGGTCATTTTCCCAGGTAAGCAAGATTTGCATTTCCCAGTCGATTCCAAATAGAATTGACCAGGAAGTCCTACTTCTTACAATTTCTTGATGCGCGTCTCATTTATATAACCTAGGCGACAATGCCACATAAGAGTCGTATTCTTATGACAAGTCTTGAGCCTTTTGTTATTGACATTAAAGACCTGTTTATCCATCTCAAGGAAGTATAAACCATTATTAACACAAGAAGATCCATAAAACTAGCTATCTTTATACAACGAACAAGATCCATTTGAGATGGTAAAGTAGAACCATCATTGTCCAAACAAGAAATGGAGATAATGTTTCGAGAGATGGACCGAACAAAATATACACATTTAAGTTCCATTACAAGCCCACTGGGCAAATGCAACTCAATGACCCGATAGCAACAGTTGCAACACTTGCACCATTCTCGACATGCAGCTGCACTTCACTCTTTCCAAGCATCCTCCCATCCTTTAGTGCCTACATATTTGAACAAACATGAGCACAAGATCCAATATCCAATACCCAATCAGAAATAAAGGTAGCAAGGTTAATCTCAATAACATATATACCTGAAGAAGAAGATGGAATCTTTCCACTGTTCAATTCCTCAAGGTATTTGGAAAATTTCCTCTTCCAATGTTCTTTGCCTTTGTAATAAAAACACTCGACATTAGAAGGGGTTTGGCCTTGGGAGTGCTCGAAGTCACCATTTGAGCTTTCCCTTTGCCACCTTTGCCCTTTTTCTTAGTTTTGCGCTTGTTCCTGTCTTTCTTAATCTTTTTCCCTTACTCCTGAACCGCCAAAACATGGTAAACTCCTTTCTTCATGTCCTTCTTAGCGGTCTTGAGCATCCCATAGAGTTCCGCCAAATTCTTCTCCATCTTATGCATATGGTAGTTTATGATGAAGGACGAATAGTAGGGAGGCAAAGAGTTAAGGATGATGTCAGTAGACAACCCTGGGTCCAATGAGAGACCTAGCCTATCCAACTACTCCACAAGGCCCATTACCTTAAGCATGTGAGTGCTAATAGAGGCACCCTATAACATTTTAATAGCCATAAGAGATTTGATCACGCTGTACCTCTCAACACAGGCTTGCTCAAGAAACATTTTCTTGAGTTGTTCCATGATGTAAGATGATGTGTTCAGCTCAAATCACTTTCGCAATTCGGGTGGCATTGTCGCTACCATGAGGCACTTTACATCAACCTCATCATATGAGTGCTTGTTGTATGTGTCAACCAATTCCTTAGTAGCTCCTTCAAGGGGTGGTTCAGGAAGGGAAAAATTTAAGACATATTCCTTTCGCTCCTGCCTGAGAACGATTCTCAAGTTTCGGTGCCAATCCATAAAATTTGTACCATTAGGGTTCAATTTGTCCTTGTCCAATATAGAACTCAAAGAGAGAGATTGATTCGACATGATCTACAAAAAAAATTTAAAAAAAGTTTTGAGTTAAGTTCATGTAAATATTTTATTTCCAAAATAAAACTTCCACTCCAACTTTTAAATTTAGTCCCTTTTGTAGTAGGTCTAAGACCCCTATCTTTACTAAGAACAAGCCAGTAGCAGCGTGAAACTTCAAATTAGCTATTTTAGGTAAGCAACTCTTTGTTAATCACATCATATGTGACTCTTGGTTTGTTAACATCTAATGTCAATAAAAACCTTTCCCCAAGGTCCAAAACCTTTTTGATTCCTTGTTAAGTAAACCTCGCTCTATTTGATTCAACATGTTCGACATACCCCATGACTCCTAAAGATAGAAAGTGACGTTCGTTGAGCAGGTCTCGTCATCTAACAATTGATAGTTTAACACGGATAGAGCAGGGCGGGAAAACGACTTAATATTATGTGGGATGTTTCATAGAAATTTTAGGGATCAAATTGTCACACAATCTGTCAATCATATTAACTAGAATCTCGAATTATTCCATATAACTTAAGAAATTATTGGTCCCTTAGTTAAGAGTTTATATATGGTAGTCATGTTAATTTTACACCTCGAGTTATCTTACCCATAGTGGTCATCTTAACATACACCCATACCTAGCCTATGAAATTCATAGCAGCATATATGTTGCGAGTTTTGTATGGCCTTTGCGGAAACTTTTCCTGCATCTCGTTGTTTTCTCCACCATCTCTATGGTCGAACTAAAACATCAAATTTAAATGATCATCCCTAAGTAGAGCTATTCTAAAAGGAAATTAAAATTACATTTTAGAATCTCCATCTCAAATATAATAGGCATGCAAGCCTCAAATGAATGAATTACATCAAAAGCAAGCTAACATGCTCTCTTAATTAATTAATCTAATTAATTAACTTTAAAGGGCATTAAAGGCTGCATTACATTCATTCACAAGGAAGCAATACAACATACAAGACATTGACATCTTGGCCATACAAAACCCACTTTCATCCCTACAAAAACAAGTTAGTGCGAAAGCAAATGCAATATTTTCATTTTCCCGTATGAACAATTCATGCACCATTAACAAATAAATCAATTGCAAATTTGTAGTTCAAAAAAAATATATGAAAAAATATATATTCCATTGGATGTCAAATAATTTTCTAATATTCAAATATGGCAATTTCTCACAAAAATTCCATGTAATAAAAATTAGAATCACACTTTGTCAATTTAGGCCATTAGTAAATCCGAAAATAAACTATATATTGGAAAGGCTTATAAAAATTAATCTATCATATAGACTTAACCTTTATAACCTAAATAACAATCTTATTAACTTGGTTTAGGAATATCCCAAAATAATTGGATGAAAAACATGCACCCAAGTGCAAATCGAGGCTGTAAAAATTTCAACATTTTTTAATCCTTGACATTCCTTGGTACCAATTAATCCAAAAATTAAATTAATTGTTCCCAAGCCTTAAAACATAATCAAATTAGTGTTCAAAGCCTAGAATAGCACCAAATCAGCTAGAGGAAAAATATATTTAAATTCATATTTATTAATGCACAAAATAACTAGGCTACAGGACAAGCAATCAATCAACTAACTTATCATGTAATAACCTTGTACTAATTTAGTCAAGAATTGGTAACAAAATAGAGCCTAAGGTATGATACCACTGTAGGTTATGGGATGGCCTCAAGTTGGTTAAAACAAAAATTTTCAAATAATAAGAAGCCAACGATCTAGTCTTGCAGTCAATTTAAAAACTGAAATAGCATAAAATAAAACATAGAAACCATTATACCTAAAATTCGGTCTCTAAACCAAATAGAAGGGAAGTTGGGGTGTAGGGTTAAAGCAAACACCACCTTAGTCTCGTCTCCACCTCCTTTCTCTCAGCCTTGAGATTGGCTTGTTCGGTTTATGCCTCCTTGTACCAAATGAGATGCACTCGAAGGTTTTCACCAAAGATTGATTAGAAACCTGATATTTCCTAATGCTAGATGGTACTTTAATGGCCTAACTAGAAAATTCCCAATGGTGATTGATTGCTCAACACATGAGCCAAATGGCAAAGCTAATTTCGGCCTTGATAGAGGGATAGGCAAAAATTGGCAACTAGGAAGAAGATGGAAAAAAAATAGCAGCTGGGAAGAAGAAAGATAAAAATGGCAGCTAGGAAGACGATAATAAGTTTTGCCAAAAATCACCTCATATTTAGAGACAAAATTAAGGTGGAGATGCCTCTTGAATTGTCTCAATTGCCTTTAAAGTTATGAAACAACCGTGTAAGATAAATTAGTCATGAGGCTTTGAACTTATCCTAATGGTCATTTCGCAGGACAGCTTACGGTGAGTAACTTCCTCACCAAGGTTGGCCATGTAAATGGTCTATTTAATTACCACTTTTCCATTTAATCTCATGCTTGAAAATAATTAAACATATGACCCAATTGCCATAAAACTATACCATATAATTATATGCATTATTTTGTTGAGCAATAAATTTATATGGCATGTTATAGATATCAAATAAATTTATCTAAGATTAAATTTATTATCTAATAACATTTATTCTAATACCAAATGACAAACAAAATAATTATAACACTTATAATTAATTTTATTGTCATATTCATATCTCCATATGATATACTAGAATAATTTCCTTTTTCTAATCAAATCATTTCTGGTGTGACCTATTGGGATCTATGTCATGTTGACAATAGAATTAAAACTCTTGTTAATTCTATAAATCATAAGCGGTATCTAGCAAAATAAATTATAATTACTCAAATGACATAGATGATAAGTATCATACACAAATCATGATCCTAAAGCAATAATTGCTCGTGTCAATTATCTTGTCACATAATATCCTGAATAAATGCAAGATTGGAATATGTCATTCTTGCCAATTTATTATTTCTTGATCTCTAAAGTAAATCATAAATATAATTAACTCCTTTATCATATTACATGCATACAATATTACTTTATCAAGGGCCCAATAGATATTATCGCTCATATCATATACGAGGGACAACAGTATTCTTGATGAGCATTTATCCTCCATACAAGTCACACATACTGTGACATTATCTATATAGCTACCTATTACGGTTAGCATTGGACAATACCAACAAATACACATTTCTCTTGTAAGAAAATGAAAATCTCATACCATATAATTCAAGACATGTATGAAACATTAATGACATAAACACAATCCTAATAATGTTTCATTTAAGGTCTGTTGAATACCATAATCTCCATTATTTATCTGTGTGATTAAACTGATAACTACTTATCCAATGGTTTGCAGAACAACACCATCATTTAATCCACACACTAATCTTTTAGTGATCAATTAATATTCAATGTTAATTACCAAGAATAGTGACATTTAAGAGTAGTCATTATTTTCCATTACATAGTTCTACATTCCGAGTCCTCAACTCGAATAATCCATAAATATTGAAAACTTATGGGAAAAAAATGATATAAACCATCCAATTTATGAACATAATTATTAGAATACAACCATCCAATGGTTGGCTTCTAGATCATAACACTAATAGTACCGTATCATGCCAAAACCAAATTTGGTACCATTACCTATACGCTATTCATAACATTGATTCATAAATCAATATTGGCATCTAAAAATACATCATGATCACCTAAATATTAAGAATGTCAAAGTAATTTTTACTAACCTTTCCATGAATGATTTTTTTGTATAATTTAAGTCTTTCGTCACCCAATGTTTTGATTAGATATGGAGTATGAAATTATTGTCTACTCTATTTGAGTCTAATCATATTAATTCTCTATTATTTGTAATTGATTCTACTAATGACATTTGAAAGCTATTTCAAAATATTATTCTACCTTGACCAAGGATTTCTCAAATCAATAATAAACGAGAACAACAAAACATTCTCCCTAACCACTTTAGAGTGATGAATCATATATTAAATCCTCAACTACCTCCATACAATTTATCTTATATCCGATAACTATCTATCGAGTCTTGATTAGGATAGGTAATGAGAAGTATCAAAATATAATAATCATTATATGAGATACTTTAGAGATCTCAAGTCAAATGATCGCTTAAACAATTATTACAATGAGAAGTCTTATAGACATACAAGTAATGCTCCAAATGGAATTTTATATTAGGCAAGTTCAGTGAACTTGTTCTCTAACAAACACCCACATATTTGTTTAAGTATCTCTATACCTTAGTATATAAAACCGACTACTTTCTTTACAAGGAAGTAACATAACATATGTTAGTCCTTTAACACTTCATTAATGTTCAGTCTTAATAGAATAATAATTGGGAGTAATTTATTGATGACACATAAATGCAATAAGAATCTCATAATTACGATCTCATAATAATTTCATTTGCAACATATATTTAGCTCATAAACTTTATCTTTTACATTAAATAGTTAAATACATGTGCATAAAATAAAGTATAATTTCAAATAATTATATAAAAAAAGCTACAATCGATCAATTTTCTATAAAGCTTAAACCAACAGTGATAACCAAGGTGCCCTATATATTATTTCTAATTATATGTTTCATAAACAAACTAAACATATTGAAATTAACTGTCATTTTGTTTTTAAAAAAGTATAATAAAATTTGATGTTTATAGAATATGTAAAAATTAGAGAGAAATTGGAGATATTTTTATAAAAGCTCTAAATAAAATTCAAATAAATTATATTCATAATAAATTGTGTATAATTAATGTAAATGCTTTAACTTAAAAGGGAGTGTTATAGATAATACAATTGCTATAAGATCTTAATATGTTAATTATAAGAATCCTATTTAGTAGTTAATTAATTAGTAGTTGAGTAATTAGTATATGTATGTAGTTTAATCTCTATATAAAGACGTCAATTGAAACATCTTTTTACTCTTCATTTCAGAATGCATTGTAAAAATCACGTATCTATGGACATTTATATCCTATTTCTTTATATGTTTGTCAAAACATAAAAAGCAAGAAGAAAATGTCCATTCTTTATTTGCATTTATGCTCAATGATGATACATTGTATATGATGTAAGTTACTTGATTAGTGATTATAGAATGATGACGAAGTATGCATAGATGTTAAGTAGGAATAAGGTTACATTTTAGCTTATTTAGTAGTGATATTCAACATGAATCCTTTCTTATATAATAATATGTTGTAAAGACATCAGGGTCCTATTAGAAAATCATAGTGGGATTCAATCCCGTGTGCAACAAAATAATAAGAAAAATTTTTTGTTTGATTTCTTGAAAGTCAAGATGACAAATTCTATAAGATGATTAATGACAAAACATAATAAAGCATAAATCGTAATTTGTACCTTATTCTGAAACATCATCCTTTTTTGTCTTTTTCCTTAAACTGTTTCAAAATTGACTTTCTCAATCACCATAGTCGCATAAGTGTCTAACTTCTAATGGTATCTACAAAATGTGTTGAGAGAATTCTATAACTGTTGTAAAGAAGGTTAGGCAAGAAGTGCTAGTTTATTTAGAGCCTAAGCCTATTTATAATAGGTTATGTATATTTTAGTAATTTAATTGAAATAAAATTCTAAGTTTAATTAAATTTAATTAAAAATATAATTAATTCTAATTAAATACAAATTATGCCTAAATAAAATCCAATATGTCATATTGATCCTTATTTATCAAATATCTCATATTTAATCATAAAGTTTCTCAAACTTTACAATCAAGTATGACTTAATTAAAAAACATTTTTTTCTTTAACCCCTTCTTTATGAAAGACTCATTATTTTTCTTTAATTTTAAACTCCTTAAATTTATCTTTAATTTTCTAATTACATAATTTATATCCGTAGATCGAGAGTAATGTCTAGCAACACATCATAACCACACAAATATTTAGGAATGTCAGAGTGATTTTAAGTAACCTTTCTATTTATGATCTTTTTTATATAATTAAATCCTTCCATTATAAAATATTTCAATTAGAGATAGAGCATAGAATTAATATCTACTCTATTTAAGTCTAGTCATATTAGTTCTTTACCATTAGTAACTTAGTAATGTTCCTTTCATTGAGAGGATATCTGTCTAATTTCTCACTTTTCATTATGTTATCCTCGCTGAGACCACCACAACCATCACTATCCCTATTAGTTACTTAATTTGTTGTTGAGCAAATAGTATATATATGTAGTTTAATCTCTATATAAAGACGTCAATTGAATCATCTTTCTACTTTTCATTTTAGAATGCATTTCGAAGATCACGTATCTATTGACGTTTATATCCTATTTCTTTATGTTTTCATCAAAAAAAAGAAAGAAGAAAATATCCATAATTTTTTTTCATTTATGTTCAATGATGATTCATGCATACAAGGTAAGTCATTAGTGACTGGAGAACAATGACGATGTATGTATAGATTTTAGGTAGGAATAGGGATACATTTTATCTTATTTAGTAGTGATATTCAACATGAATCCTTTCTTATATAGTACTATGTTGTAAAGACATCATGGTCCTATTAGAAAATTATGGCAAGATCCAATCCCATGTGTAGTAAAATAATAACAAAATTTGTTTGGATTCTCAAAAGTTAAGATCACTTAAAATTGTATAAGATGATTAATGCACAAAACATAATAAAGCATAAGTTGTAACTAATACCTTATTCCAAAACTTAATCCTTTTCTTGTCTTTTTCCTAAACTATTTTAAAATTGGCTCTCTCATCTACCTTAGTCGCATAAGTATCTGACTTCAAACGGTGTCTACAAAATGTGTTGAGATAACTCTACAACTATTGTTGAGAGGGTTAGACAAGAAGTATAAGCTCTTTAGAGCTTAAGCCTATTTATAATAAGTTAAGTAGTTTTAGCAATTTAATTGAAATAAAATTCTATTTTTAATTAAAATTACAATTAATTCTAATTAAATAAAAATTATGCCCAAATAAAATCCATTATCTCATATTGATCTTTCTATATTAAATATATCATATTTATTCATAAAATTTCTTTAACTTTACAATTAAGTCTGACTTAATAAAAACATATTTTCTCTCTTTAACTCGTTCTTTGTATGTGACTCATTAGGTTCTTAAATATATTGGTAAAGAATATAAATTATAATCCTAAATCATATTTAGGATTCAAAAAATTAAACTCCTTTAATTTGTCTTTAATTTTCTAATTACATAATTTATATCTATAGGTTAAGATTGATGTATAGCAACACATCATGATCACACAAATATTTAGGAATGTCAAAGTAGTTTTGACTAACTTTTATATTCATGATTTTTTTGTATAACTAAATCCTTCCACAGTACAATGTTTCGATTAGATATAGACTATATAATTAACATCTACTCTAATTGAGTCCAATCATATTAGTTATTTACCATTAATAGTTGATTCAATTAATGATATTTGAAAACTATTTTTAAAATATCTTTCTACCTTGGCCAAGGAG
>JAOQMM010000171.1:6861905-6879019 GCA_027563515.1 Erythroxylum platyclados | reverse complement strand
AATTGGACACAAATGTATTCCAAAACCAATAATAACATCAAATACGACATGGCTGACTTGCTGATTGTAGACAGATGACCTCTGAAAGCGATATGTGGGCCAAACGTGCGCCGTGTGACAGTCTCAGCAACCATCAAGGTGCTTTGCTGGTGGTCGGTCTTGCCTCGCCATCCACCGTTCATTTCAGAATTGCTCGCGTATTCTGGACGCTTTACAAACAACATACGGCCTGTTTCGAACTGCCACCGCTTCGTCCATCAGCGGGTACCTCGCAAAATCCGCAAAGACAATATCTCCTCAACACAAAATGGCCTCCTGCTCGCAAGGGAACGAATTTGACGGGCGGCTAGGACTTCGCGTGTCCTCGATCTTCGTCATATTGGTTGGCTCAGCCTTGGGAGCAATAGTACCAGTCTATGCGGCAAGGAATAGGAATCGAAGCGGCAAAAGCGAGATCAAATCTCATGTCTTCTTCGTCGCCAAGTATTTTGGATCTGGGGTGATCCTTGCGACTGCCCTTATACATGTAACATTATCGTCGACTTTTGATGCGATGTGATGCTATGCTAACCAAAGAATCTATAGCTACTTGGAAGTCGTCCTTGATAGACTTTCAAGAAAGTGTTTGATAATTTTCTGCATGCCTTATTGCTTAATAGGGTGGCCTTTATATAGGCATAAATACATATGATTTTAAGGAATAAAATTAGGAAAGAGTCAGCTTATTCTCTGTTGAATTTAAAATTCAAACTGATATTTAAATTCGAAATTTGAAACTAAGCCTAACTGACTCAACAACAGATTCAGTTAGCAGAAAATCAGCCACATAATTTGAAACTAAGCCTAACTGACTGAAATATGTGGCTGATTTTCTGCTAACTTAAATTATGTGGCTGATTTTCTGCTAACTGAATCTGTTGTTGACCTTGACCACTCCTCGTTCTTGCATATCGTTTGCTTATAAAGGCATCTTGCACATCATAACCAAATCTGCTTTTGGATCAAGGATTGTAATTTATTGTGAGGCTAGCCAATGGAAATTGCATTATCACACTTGAGGATCTTTCTAGTAATTCTTTGGTATTTTCGGGTTTTTGTGGAGGAAGCATGCATTGTTCTTGGGTTTACTTGGAGAGTCTGAAATAGTATAGAGACTGTTTGATTAGATAATCAACAACTATCCGGTGGTTATTAGGAGAATGGTGGAGCATGCAGCACTAGAGAGGGGATTTACTTGCTTCTTTGGTTCCTGATGTTGTTAAAGTTGGGCATTTTGAGCTATAAATTACTTAGATACAGAATTTATTTTGTGCACTCGTTTAATATCATCATATTTTTAGGGATGACAGATTTTAATATTCCTAGAATTTCTTTTGCATTAGTCAGCAATCTGTTTGTAGATTTTAAAAGTTTTTATCTGAAGACCACAGCATTTGCTGTTGATGAATGTGGGTGGTTTCTTATTCATTTAATAATGGTGATTTCTAAATGCAACTGTGTTATACAGTTGGTAAAATATTGAGATCTAGAGAAGGGTACTTTGTGTGAGCTTCAAGCTGCATTTCTTGCCCTCTACTTTACTAAGTAATGAATCAAATTGGCATTATTTTTTAAACTATAATTTTCTTAAATCAGTAGTTTCATACTCCTGGTTGATTATTTTGCAGGCATTTGGGCAGGAATGCATACTGTTAGATACTTCGACGGGAAAACATATGAGTGGGTTGGTATAAGTCGCCAGCCAAGTATCATAGGCAAGGTACTTTATGCTATTATGTGGTATTGTTGACTCGGTTTTCCTCCGATTAAAAGCAGAGTTTAGATGGATAGATATACATCTTATTTCTGGTACTTTTAGTCATCTGAAATATGTGTTGGCTATCCCTTGACCTGTAGCATTATTTTAGAATAATACCCAAACTGTTTTGATTTATGTTTGGTATCAAGCTGCATTGGAGCATCTATAGTGACTGTAAGCTGGTATATTGAAGTTAAAGAGTTTTAGATTTTGGACTATTGTTTGGTCCCAGTTATTGCTATTTCACATATGTTCCTGTCTTCTTTTCGCTATTTCACATATGTTCCTGTCTTCTTTGTGCTAATATTCTTAATTTTGATTTCAATATTTGCAATCTATTGACTTGGAGATTACCACCTCAGGTGAAACGAACGCTTGGACAGTTTACACCAGCTCATTGGGATAAAGATGAGTGGCACCCCATGCTTGGTCCCTGGCGATTCATCCAAGTTCTGAGTCTTTGCATCGTCTTCCTGACAGTAGAACTGAACACTTTCTTTCTCAAGTTTTGTCTTTGGGTTCCTCCTAGAAATCCTGTGGTAGTTTATAGGTTGATCTTGTGGTGGTTGATTGCCATACCCACAATTCGCGAGTACAATTCATACCTCCAAGACAGGTACTCTCTCGCTCCCTCCAAATATAAATTACAAGTGATTTCATATTGCAGTACTTTCTGTAATATATGCTTGTTCTTGCTAAAATACCGCAAATTGTTTTCAGGAAACCGGTGAAAAAAGTAGGGGCTTTTTGCTGGCTTTCCCTGGCAATTTGTATTGTTGAACTTCTCATCTGTATCAAGTTTGGACATGGTATGCTGTATATTTTCTAGGATGTTTATGTTAAAGTTCATTCTTTACATAAATAGAGTGTTGAATCTAACAATATCGGACAATGACCTGTTTGTATGGGTATTTTGCCAGGTCTCTATCCTAATCCAATGCCTGTATGGTTGGTCATCGTCTGGACGTCTGTTGGAGTTGCTACACTTGCGTTTCTGATTGTTTGGTCACGGCAAATACATCGAAGTTTAGAAAGAAAAAGACAGTGATTTTGTTGCTAGCCTTGGTGCACCATTCTTTGATTCCTTAATCTTATAGGGGTATCGGTCAGTGCTGTAAATACCCAATCAGCAACAGAATTGTAAATGCTTATTTTAGTGGATCATGAGTTAGAAAAATTTTCTTCATGATTCCGACCTCACTAATAGTTGAAAATTTCCCTACTGCCGACTACTATTTCAAGGTGGTTCGTTTACCAATAGCAGCACTGAGTTCACAATTTGTTTGTCTTTGATTAAAAGTACATCCCTGTTTCTCTCTTCTTCTTTACTATAAAAACTCCCTTTGCACCTATCAGAATTTGTTTCTGTCCTCTCATAAACGACTGATTATTTTTATGCATAAGATAGATTTTTAAATCATCTGCCCATCCCTCTTCCTTAATAACTAAAATATGTGCCTCAGGCCTTTGGATTTTCAGTTATTTACAAGCATGAGCATATTCACATTTCAATCAGCTGAGAGGGTTACCAGCCTCTGCAGGCAGATTTGGTTTCACAAGAACTTTCCGCACTCCCATTTCCTAACTTTCAGGCGGAGTTTCCGTTTCATCTCTATGTAGTGACCAAGGCGTAAGGGATTTTTTTATTGTTTTTGTCAGAATTCACAATTATATTAAAACAATAATTTTGCACAAACAAGTAGACACTTTGGCTGCTTTGAGTGAATCTATCTTGATAAAACCAAGAAACAGATTCTACAAGCACCAACATGACTATGCAAACAAACAATTATTTCGATTAAAACTATCCATGTTTTTGTGTTTTTTTTTCCTTTTTTTTTTTTTGTCTTCTGGGCATTGGCACCTTGTCAGTACAGTACCTCATTGATCTTCAGTGGGACTTTTATGAGGATCTTCATTTCAGTGTCCGAATATTAAAGACTGGAATGTCGAATAATCTTCAGATACGTATTTAGTTTTATGGCAGAGCTTGCCCTGTTTCAACGTGAATTTTATGACAATGAAATTCATAGCAGCTTTGTTTTTCATTTACTTGGAACGAAATGACATAACAGACTGTTTTATCTTCCACTCAGTCTTTCCTCTAACAATTTCTTCATTTTTGTCTTCTCCTCTGGTTTGAAGTAAATGTGAGTATTTGAGTGGTGGAGATCCCAGAAATTCATTTACCTGTATGGTCTCATCTGCCGAGGAAAATCTGTTCAGTAGACTCATTTCGTTCTCTCCACTTAAACCTCTTCCAAGGATTCCATTTTCATCAGGTTCACAGAGTGATTGAACTGTATCTGAACTATCACATTCCCTTCTGTATTCTAGTACAATGCTCGACAATTGATGATCTTCCAAAAACTGGTCTGGGATTGTCTGAATAAGAGATAACGGACACAGAACTGTGATATGTTTCATTTTTTTAATGGACTGGATGAATTGTTGAGCTTTGTGTTATTACCTCCAACATCCATCTTATGTACTTGACATTGTTGACATGGTTGTTCATGTCCAAATCGCTCCTTTTGGGCTGAAAGTCAAAAGATGGAATTAGCAATTCTTTGTCAACTAACTAGTACATGTAACCGATTAGCAATTCGGTTGTGATACCTTGAGGTTAGTGTTCATATATTTTGCCTTGTCGCCAACTTTATTGATCTTCTCGGGAACTTCTTCTTTGATTGCTTTTTTGTGTATGAACCATGGTGAGATCTCAGCCCTGACCTCTTCTGGCATTTTTGAGAGACGCCTTGTGGTCTGATTCATCATCACCCAAGTGCTGTTTGATGTTTGTGGTGGCAGTACCATTATTAAACTTCTACTGAGGATTTCTTTACGTAAATAGTATAGAAGATATGGGACTATTAAAGAATAGAACGAACCTGGTTGCACGTGCAAAGACATGGCCAGTTGCTTGGCTTCGGACCAACCAATCTCGCCTCATCCCATTTTTGCCAGAGGCTCCAACCCATGTATCCATTTCTACTATCTCACCCCTGCAAGACAGCTTACTTTAATAAATTTTTGGGTCCACTTCGGTTTTAGGTTTTTAGTAACTCATTTAATTCCCTTAGACATCGCAACTTACTGTCACTAATTTTTCTATTTTCATATGATAATATTAAAAGCATTTGAGCTCCAATATGCCTCTGAAACTGTTTCCAGGATAGATGATGATACAGTGCACAACACCATGCAAGTACATAATAAAATATTTTTAAAAAAAAGTTACTGAAGTTAGCACTCTTAGTGGGTTCTTAGGTAGCTCTCCAGGTTTGAATCAATTCTCTTTCTAGTCCCAGGTGGTAACTTAAAGATGAAAAAACATGTAAGCAAACAATGAAAGAAGCATCCCTCTTCATCTTTGATAACTGTTGTAATCATTGAATTAAATTTTGTGGAAATGACAATTGGGAGCAGGACTTACCAGATTGGATAATGATCAATTTGAACATGCATTCTTGAGACAACCCAGATGAGATTGTTCCTAACCATTCCATGCGTGGCTCCAAATCCATTGCTCAGAAGTCCCGACATCCACACATGGTTCAGTGCTGTTTCCTACATTACTTGGGAATATTTATAAGAATACAAACTAATATTATTTCACTACACCGCTTGTATTGAATTTTGATAATAAAATCAAATTGAGAATTTGTCACCTGAAGAAGATTCAGGATGCTTTCAAGTGTAGCAGTTTTATCAGCTCCAACTTCATAAGACCTTATAACAACGGTCTGTCTGTAGCCAACCCCACCTTCTATTATGAGACCTTGACGATAAGGATCAACAAACTGCTTCGTTGTTGGAATGTTTTGACGTATAGGCTCTATTGGGATGCTTCCATTTTCAGCTAAAATTGCTTCTGAAGAGGTCTGTAAGCTTGCAGTTTGGCCCAGGGCATCAACCTTAACGAACCTAATAGAGGTGGTGTTAAGTTTAAAGCTGTTCTTGGTAGGATCATGGTTAAAACCAATGCTGAACTGACATCTGATAGGTAAGGTGATCGTATGAGAGAAAGCAGCCATTTTGTTTTAAATAATGTTGTGCCGCTTTTTGATATTTGTGAATAGTTGGAAAGTTTGAAACAGAGAAATAGGTGGTTAAACACATTTATAGAGATCAATCGGCGGATCTGTCCAAGGCAGAGGGTCTTTAAAAGTTATAAAAAGGACAAAATTAGGTAACTTTATTATGGAAAATACTGAGTAATCAAAGGAAGGCTAAATCAGGTGTTTTTGAGGGAGCAAATTTTAAATCAATAATTCTTGGTGTTGACAAGAAGGCTTCTCGAAGCAGACAAGAAGGCTTCTTCCTATTCCAACTTTTCCTGTCGGAAACATGACATTTTTGTTCTTAGGTTTGATCTATAGTTGCTGCATAGTAACATAGTCCCCAACGAAGGAACTCGACTCTTTTCTGTGTAGGGGAGCAACAAACATTATTAGAAACCTGAAGCGAGCTTACCGGTTAAACAAAAAGTAGAAGAAAATTGAGCTTCTTATCTTCGATTCCATTTAACTCCAGTTTTGTTGTAAAGCAAACTAAAAGAAGGTTTTGAGTAGTTTCTAAAATTAACCGAGTTATATTGATCCATTCAAGATGGCTTGTTAGAAAACTACATATCAGAAGTCATATTCAACAAAAGCAAAGTTAAGAACTTTAATTAATAACATTCAACAAAACTTTGATTTTGATTTCGTTTGTCTAATTTCCAGGAAAAAAAAAAAGGTTAAAAACTGCAATTACTAACTCGCCAAATGGTTTGACAATTACTTTTGACTGATACCCTAAAATAGAAAGAGGGTATTTTACTTATTAGTATAAAACAGTTCTTGTTTTGATTTTGTTTTTGTTTGTACTTCCGTTTTGCTTTTAATGCCGTCTTTGGTTAGAAAACTTCACATTTTCGTTTTTACTTGAAAGGGTTATGCTGATTTATACAATTTGGAAAGGATTGTAACCTCCCTCATCCCTTGGAGGTTTTGAGTACAAACAGAGCTGCTTACTTTGATTCTTTTTGGTAGCAAGTGATTGCTAACTTTTTTTGATGAAAAAGAATAAAAGACACATCACATGCCCCTGCTTTTCCAAAACGTCCAAAATTAAGGGGGCATCAGTGCCTTTGTGCAGACACCTCTCTCTATGGGGCTATGACGGCATTAACAAGAAGCTGCTTAGGATTTGAAGAACACATCAAGGCTCGCTGGAAGAACACGGGGTGACTGTCAGACTAAATCCATCTTATTTATCTATTAATTACTGCAACTTGCAAAAAAACAAGTGGACAAAAAGGAAAAGAGAAGAACAGGAGGAACATACGAAGTTGGCTTCCAGAGAATTAAAGAGAACAGTCATGAGCCTTGTTGGAAGGTTAACAACGTAGGCATGGAATCTGAATCAAGTGCATGGACCAAAAAAAGATACGAAAACCAACATTTTCTGTTAAGTCAAGCATTAACCAACCATGTACAACAATTGAATAAATCAATACATGAAATTCAGACAAAAAAATATTAGAAAAAAAGATTAGAAAAAAAGTAGAATTTCGGCTGGTAATAATTGTTCTTGGAGTAGGAGTTTCCAAAATCAACAGGATAAATGAATGTTTCATTATGTAACAGACATGAATTCATAGAAAGAAAGAGGTTGGGAATAGATGCTTTATGTTCATCTAAAAGGGAATTGGTTTACAACTCTTAATGTACCATATCTTATCCTAGGATGACATCATCATCTGTTGTTAAGGAAATAGAAACTAATTTTTAGTTGGTCCAAACACTTTTCAATTTTAGAATAGGAACCTTGGCATTCTCAATATGCCAGTTCCCCAGAATGGTTATAATGAAGGAAATGAACTCAACTTCTTTTTTATTTTGCTCGGTTCTTAGTAGGGAATTAGGCCCTTGGTGGAGGGGAAGGAGATATATATGACGGTATTGCTCATTATTCAACTCTTTATCTGCTCATTTGAAAGGAAAATTACCAAAGGAATAACTTCAACTGAAAAAGGAACAATCTAAAATGAAGCATTTCTGTCCACCACAGAGCCACATATTCTTAGCCTAGAAGTATGAACCCTTCAATTGAGTTCTTCATCATTAACAAACTAATTCCAAATTCTATCACTCAACCCCCTCCTAAACCATTTATACCCAAACAATGAACGGCTGCACAAAACATTGTGTTATGGTACGGTTGAGAGCTCTTGTAAACAAGTTATTATTAATGAGAATAATAACATCTATCAATCTTCCTAATTATCATGTTTTTCTATTTCAGTCCTCGTCCATATGCTAATTTTATACTTCAATCTAGAAAATATATTGTCATTCCATCAATTACATTATAAATTCAAAGAAAAACATTAACTCTATAGCCCTCATATACTTATCATCTTTTCTATGTTAACCCTCCTAACATAATGTACTTTCATTTGCACTTACTTTCTTAAAAGTATAGTGATAAAATCAAGCAATTGAAAAATACTGATGGACTATTTTAATAGATGGTTAGGAATGGTTTGAGACTTGAGACATTTCAAAGAGCAAGAAAACTAGATAGAAAATCTGTAAGGATAGAAGGACACTAAATGATTATCCATATCCATAAGAGTATATACAAAAGAAAGAGTTCCATTCTTATGAAGTTCCGCTCGTCGTGAGCCTGAGAGGACAACAAATCTTTTATGCTAAGAGATAGAATTTAAAGTATGTAGGGGGTGACCGATGCCAAATGTTCATAATTTTATCATGTACAAAAACATTAGAACAGATGTCTCATACTAAACTGATTACCTGATTAGATACACTAATCGTTACAATAATGATAAGTAACAATCAGTACTCTTTTTCCTCTCAAACTTCTTAAAAAGAATGAATGAATGAATTTATTGTATCTGGTCAGAGATTTTTTATTTAAAAAATTCATATAGTTTCAAAATAATCTTATATTTCTCTTGCCAAGATTGTGGCAGAAATAGATCTCTGATATGAAGATGTAATATACTGAGTGGAAGGTCATACCAGTGAAGAACTCCAAATTTTTTCACGATCCATAATGACTTATTAGCAGGTCCACCCTCTGTCTGTTACATGGAATATATTAATAAAAGCAAAAGAATATATGATAGATTGCATTAACTGAGCAAGAAGATACCTTACTTTCTGAAGGATCACCGGGATCATACATAGAGGCCATTGGAGCAACTTTGGTATTGGATTACATGAATCTCTTGAAAACTCTGTAGGCCCTGCTTGTGCCATCACATGAGAATTCCACGCTGATTAATCTAGTCAATCTAGGAAAAATCTAGTCACTGCTGTGGATTAAACTTTCAAGGGACTGAACAGCTTTAACTTTACAGTTCTCATCTAGTTGCTTCAATAGTGCACCATGTGTACATGCATCAGGCAGAATGTTTCTTTCTAACATGTGTTTATACAATCTTAAAGCCTCCTTCCAATTCCTCATATTGCAATTTTCATTTATCAGTATAGTATAGCTATACTTATTAGGAAATATTCCTCTTTCTTCCATCTCAAAGAAAAACCTGTAAGCCTGATCCATTATCCTTGCTTTGCAAAAACCATTAATGAGAACATTATAGGTGACAACATTCGGCATAACATTCTTCTCTTGCATCTCTGAGAAATACATAAATGCAAGTTCTAGCCTCCCTTTCAATGCATGTGCATGTATTAAAACAGTGTAAGTTATTACAGTTGGTGATTGACCCTTGATGAGCATCTCAGAAAACAACTCTCTGCCTTTCCTGAGACGACCTTTTTCTAAATGAGCATGTATAATGCTGGTATATGTTATATGATCAGGAATATGACCATCATTTACCATCTTCTGAACCAACTCAGCTGCTTCTTCCAAACTGTCCATTCTACACAACCCATGAACAAAAACATTATAGGTTACTAAATCTGGTGGGTAACCTTTAAAAAACATTTCTTCTTGCAAACTAAATGCCTTTGCAGCATCACCCAGCTTCAGT
Organism: Erythroxylum platyclados; assembly: GCA_027563515.1. Taxonomy (NCBI): domain Eukaryota; kingdom Viridiplantae; phylum Streptophyta; class Magnoliopsida; order Malpighiales; family Erythroxylaceae; genus Erythroxylum; species Erythroxylum platyclados. The sequence goes on along the minus strand of JAOQMM010000171.1, from coordinate 6,869,207 downwards.
TCACCCACTATTCGAGTTGTGTATGCATATCGATCTGGTGCTATACCCACATGCAACATCTCATCAAAGAAATCCTTAGCCAGTGACATATTTCCAATTTTGCAGCATCCATTTACCAGAATTGTATAAGTAAACACATCAGGATGGATCCCATGGTTGCTCATATCTACTTTAAGCTTTTGAGCAACCCCCAAGTCGCCCAATCGACAAACCCCATCAATGAGGGTATTATAGGTAACGACAGTAGGAACAATACTGCGGTACCCTAATTCATCAAACAATAGAAATGCCTCCCCTAAGTTCCCTAACCTACAATACCCATAAATTAGAGTATTATAAGAAACAATGTCTGGTCGAACAGTAGTCATCATTTGCTCAAAACGGTGCCTTGCTTCACTCATTCTTCCACATTTACAAAAACCATGCATAATGATGTTATGAGTCGCCACATTAGGGGATATTCCTCTATTAACCATCTCCTTTTCAAGGTTTAAAGCATCAAAAAGCAACCCTTGTGTGCAATAACCACAAATTAGCGGATTGTATGTGTTCACAGAAACTCCCAATCCCACTTCCAACATCTCCCCAATCAATCCCTTAGCTCGCTCTAAGTCTCCCCTCTTTGACAACCCTTTAATTAACACATTGTACGTCACCTCATTTGGAGAACACCTTCTCTTTTGCATTTCCAGAAGAAGGTCCAACGCCTGTTGCACTTCCCCTTCCTTGAAAAAAGAGTCCAACAAAGTATTATACGTAATAATAGTAGGCTTAATACCGTATTCACCCATTATTCTATAAACTTCTCTAGCTTTATCAAACCAATCTTTATCCCTCAGCATCCTAAGGATTCTATTGCAATTCTTCACATCAGGCAACGACCCATGTGCTACCATCTTATTGAAAACCAATAAGCATTGCTCAATCATCGACTTCTTGGTATAAATCCATAGCAAGAGATCAAGAAGCTTGATGGAAACCCCAGAACTCAGATACCCGTCAATCAAAACATCCAGAATCCCATGCATTCCCAAACTAATCACTCTCTCCATTACCCAGTAAGCTGATCCCATCAAATTATTCTCAACCAAAATCTCAAGAATCACGCAAAAAGCCAACACTGAGCTCTCATACCCAGGCTGCATCTGAACCCACCTAAAAAACCTTAAGGCTATTCTGGGTTTCTCACGAAGTAGGTTAAGAACTCGAACAAGTAAGTCAGGGTCCTCAATTACAGGACCAAACTCGTAAGACACCCACTTACTATTACAAAAAGCCCATTCCTTGACTTGAACAGTGCTGAAAATAAGGTCTTTATATTGGTTCTCAATACTAGTTGAGTCGGAGGCGTTGGTGCTGATACCAGGAGAAGGAAGACAAGTAGTACTAGAAGAGAAGAGAAAGAAAGAAGGAACCTTGAGAATAAAAAGGGAGGAGCTTCTTCTTGTGGATAATACTTGTGAGGCTTTCACGCAGGGGGTCATTGAATAGAGAGGCTACCAGATGCAGTGGTGTTGCGTGCTGTTGCATTTGGAGCGAGCCAAGAGAGAAGCTCTCAAGAACGAAAGTTGTTGAGGAGGATCAGACATGCGGGTTTAGAAGAGGTGAGTGGCGGCGCCGTTGAAGGGTTTTTGGTGGTCGTGGTGGTGATGGTGGATTCAAGAGCAGATTTTATATGAGATAATGAAAAAGTTAAAGTGGAAATGGGGATTGTGCAGAGCAGACACAGAGAGGAAGCCAAGCCATGCATTTGCAGCACATAACCTTGAGCCGCCCGAACCCGAATTTTTTCCGTCAAGCTTTACTCTATAGTTAAGAAGAAGAGGATGTTCACTTCCGGCTCGGATTGCACCACGTCTATGTTCTCCAGCCCATTTTGTGGGCCCTATTCCCAACTAGCTAATATTAAGCCCATACGTTCTTTCTCTCAAACGGTCCTCAACTTTTCATATTATATTCTCTAATAATTTTGAATATCTAAAGCAAACCTTTGTATGATATTTATAATATTGTTTATCCAAAATTTGAATTGTAAACCTTTATAATTTTAAAACACCACTTTTAAATTAATCTTATCAAGTAATTATAAGACAACCAAAAGTAGTATTATAAACAAAATAAAGTGATAATTAATTTTCAATAGGTAATAACAGTGAAAACAATATATACCTAGATTAAGTTTGTCTCTTTGACGAGTAACAATTTGCATCCCAAAATCACCAGAAGCATCCTTATAAATCTCCATTTGTGAACTTAAGATATCTTACATCATCTCATGAGCAACAATAGTTATAATAGTTAATAACAACTTTTTTTGTAAAATTTGATCTAAAATAGATACTAGAATTCAAAAATGCCTCAACTGCAAACAACGGAGAATAAAGTTGTCTTTCTTATCTCTCATTGATAACTGCAAGATAAGGTATGTATAAAAAAAAGCTTACTTTCCATATTCATCTTAATCGCTTTTTTCGGTTTACTTTCTCATCACTATTAGCCAAACAAAATATCCTTACTAAAGGCTCACAAATTCGAATGACAAATTGACATTAAAACCAAAATTTATTATCTTCAAGTATAATTCTAGAAACCTTTAATCTAGCATTAAACCTAGCATGTTGAGAAGTAACACACTTATCACTTGTAAATATTTGTCTCAACTCCTTATTTATTAGAATAAAACATTAAAGCAATAATAAATTACTTGTGAATATTGTAATTGTAGGATAACATAAATTCTTACCATTTATGAAATCCTGCTTTAATAAATTACTTGTGAATATTGTAATATAGGACAACATAAATTCTTACCATTTATGAAATCCTTTCTAATTAAATTCAGGACTTATACACGATTGTAGTTTGTAAATGAACTTGGTCACCATTTTTGCTTTCTATACAGCCTCATCAATAATAGAAAAATATCTAGCATCTTTTATATTTTCTAATATCAGGTCAATGCAATATACAACACAAGGAGTCCAACAAAAAGAACTATACCTTCCAATATTATAAATACCACATCAGTATGGTACTGTATCGATATCGTTCAATACCAGATACCGTTTTGGGTAATTTTTTAATTTATAAAATACTCCCTGAATTTTTTCAAATTACAAAATAGTTCATTAGTATATTGTACTGCATATTTATAATTTTACATCGACCATGTCTCAAAAAATCATAATAATAGAAATTTCAAATAACAAAATTTATTTATTTTTATTAACATTAATATTCACATATTTCATTTATAATTAATAACCACAATTAATATGAAAATAATATCATTTAATTATTATACAAATATAAAATTAAGAACAATACAAAGTATTTAAAATATTACAATTTCATCATATAATAAATAATAATTATATCAAAAACATCCAATAAAAATAATAATAAATATCTGTTACTCTCTTACAATTACAATTAGAACAATAGTCCGTGTCGAATAACCAACTAAAAGTGAAACCTGAAAAAAATATTTATAATTCCATTGCATATATATAATTTAACGTATAAATCAAAATATAAGTAAAATTTAAAAAAAGAGGAAAAATAAAAACCTGAAACTATATTTAATTAGATACGGGATATTCGTTATAACTACATTGACCACTTCCGAATTGGTCCCATAAAGAAATTGTAAGTCTTACAACAACAAAAGTAGCATTATAAATAAAGTAAAGTGATATTTTTTTTTTTGAAAGATAAAATGAAGTTTATTAAGAAAACTCTAGCAAAAGCTATCCAGACTACATTACAAAGAACAAAATCACAAAAACACGATGGACATGAAAACAGAAACACAAAATAACACACAGCACAAGTGCTTGAAGCTAGCATCTACTGAATGCTAATCTTAGCAAGCACCTTTACAAAGCTATCAGAGAAACGAATAGGTATCAAAAAACAGAGTAGCCCAGCTTACAGTACCCAGATTCTAGTGAGACTTATGCTAATAGAGCTATCTTGATGGTGAGCGATAATTGTTTCCCACATGTAGTTGATAATATTATCTGCCAAAATTTGCTTGTCCTTCTCCTCAGCTTCGTAAACTCTTCAATTCCTTTCCCTCCATATCATATAAATGGTATTCATGAAGGCTGTCTTTGCAAGAATATCATTAGGTGAACTACGCTTTGGGTACCCTATCATCATCATCAGAGTTTCTTCCCATTCGAAGGTATATCGAGGTAGTTGAAGCAACACCATAATTCTGCTCCAAATTGCTTTCATATATGGACACTCAAAAAAAAGATGGTTGCGGCTTTCATTCATGAGCTTACATAAAACACAGATCGGATCGTAATCTCCAAACCATCAGTCTTTGGTTCTGAGTTTGTTTTTGATCGACAACCATGTAAACACTGCAGCCTTAGGATTCAAGGACTTCTTCTACAGCATATCAAACCAAGGGACAACTTCATCACTAAGTACAAACAACCAATGACATGTTTTATTAAGGAATTTACCTTTAGCTTCCAAATTCCAGATGATACTATCTTTCTGACTTCCTTCTGGGATATTTGGCAGATGTTCTTTGAGTAAGTAGAATCGTCTGAAATTCCCAACCTACTCACCATCTTGGAGTATAGAAGAGACACGAGCATGTAGTGGAATCCTAGGCCTTAATTGAGTGAGTTCAGCTCTATTGACTAGGGGACTAATATTGATCCAGTTATCAAACCAAAACCATGTATCCTCACCATCTCCCAACTCATGCTTGATATACGGATATAGCACCTCTCTCAAACTAAGTAGATATTTGAACAACCATGAAAATTCTCTTGACTTCTCCAGCTGCCACAAATTCCTTTCCTTTAGATAATATGCCCCAACCCATTTAATCCAAAGAGCTTGCTTATTGGTAACTAGTCTTCATATTCTCTTGCTCATCAGCACCTTTTGCATCTGTACGATTGGGATTATCCCTAAGCCTCCTTGTTTTTTGGGTAAAGTAACCTCACTCCATTTCACCTTGGCCTGCTTCCCACCTGTCAAACTCCCCGACCACATGAATGATTTTAGCACTCTATCAACTTCCTTGATAACTCTCTTCGGTAGTATCATGTGTGCAGTCCAGTGTAAGTTCATGCTTGACAAAAAAATAAAGTGATAGTTAATTTTCAACAAGTAACAAAAGTGAAAAATATATATATCTGAATTAAGATTTGGTTTTTGTCAAATAGCAATTGGCATCCCAAAATTTCCAGAAGACTCCTTATAAATCTCCATTTGTGAGCTTATGAGATCTTGCATCATCTCATTGGCAACAATTGTTATAATAGTTATTAGCATTCCCCTACTAACATCAGTTTTCTTTGTAAAACCTAGTCTGAAATAGACACTAGGATTCAAAATTTCCCTAACTGCAACTAATAGAGAGTAAATTTGTCTTTCCTATCTGTCATTGATGATTGTAAGATAAGGTGTGTACAAAAAAGACTTTTTTTTAGATTGCCCTTGATTCCTTCATTCACCCTCTCCATGGCATCATAAAAATAACTCATTGTTGCCTTTTCATCACTATCAGCCAAATGAATTTCCATTACCAAAGGCTCACAAACTCGGATGACAAATTGACACTGGGACCAAAATTTAGTATCTTCAATTATAATTCGGGAAACCTCTAATCCAGCATTAGACCTAGCATGCTGAAATGCAACTTACTTATGACTTGTAAACATCTGTCTTATCTTTTTCTTCATCATAATAAAACACTAAAGTGATAAGAATTTGCTGCAAATCTTATAACAACAAAATGATACAAATTCTTACCATTGGCAAGATCCTTTATCATTAAATTCAAGGCCCATGCACAATTATAGATGTGGTCACCATTTTTGCTTTTTGCACATTCTCATCAATAATAGGAAAATACCTAGCAACCCCTATATTTTTCAGCATTAAATCAATGCAATGCGCAGCACAAAGAGTCTGAGAAAAAGTTTTATACTTGCTTTGTAATCTTCTTCCAAACACTTTATATGCAAAATCATTGTCAGTAATAAACTGAATAATATTTTCTGACCCTATTTCATTCACAACTTCATCGAATATTCCAAATAAAGTATCAATATTCTTAACAAGGCCAGATGCATCAATAAACTTCAAAAACATTGAGCCCTTTGTAGAATAAACCAAAAAATTAATAATAAGCTCATATCTCCTATTTGTCCAACCATCACATATGATTGAACACCCATAAGTAGCCCAATCCATTCTTCTTTCTTTCAAATAACTTTTAATTTTATCAACAGAGCTACTCAAAATTTTACCTCTATAGTCATCAATAGAAGGAGCTTTGTATCCCGGACCATAAGAGGTTATAACATATACCATAGGTTGATATTAATAAGATTGAGAAGCATTGAATGTTATACTTGAATCATACCACCATTTAGACATTGCTATATCTACATTGTGAGCTGCTTCTCTTGATTGCATGACACTAAGAATTAAAGTTTAAGCTCCAGGAGTTGTTCGTAGTGCGAAAATATTTGACACCTGCCTTATTCTTTTCCTAAGATCAAATCTAGATGCAGCATTCACTTCTTGTTGGGAAGGAACACTACCACCTTCAACATTTCTACTATCATCTTGAACACCACCAAAAGAACTTCCACTATTAATTTCATAATTCAATCTCTCCCTTTTATCTTTCTTGTGTTGATAATCTTCAAGCAAAGTTTCCATTTGCCACGTCACATCATGGCTCACTTTTTTACAAGGTTCCACATTCCCTTTAACCCCAACTAAATACTTCTTTAATATGGTGATTCCTCTACCTTTCAAATGCTTGTTACAAAACAAGTAAATAGTATGGTTCTTCATACCGGAGACCAATGCAGCATTAGCCCAAGCTGGATCATTGTATCTGAAGAGTTTTTCCAGATTTTCTAACATGCAATAACACTTACCTATGTGAGCAAATCTGAAACCCAAGATCCTTGTAAGATGAAGTCAGATCCTTGTTTGGTTTTCTTCTTTCCTTGTTGCAGCCACAGATGCACGAATAGTGTCGGAAGAGCCCATCAAATGTCGCGCCTCTATTGGTATCCACACCCACGAGACTGAACAATCAAACTTAGTGTGCTAGCACCCCTTGTAGCCTCCTCTCTTATCACTTAAAAGGGAGGACGAAAAGGGCTAAGTAAGTAAAGAGAAGGAAGAGAGTGATTTCGGTTTTGTAAGAGCCTTTTACAACAAATGAATTCCACTCTCAAAACTTACTCTCATATCCTTATATAGTGAGGCTTTAAAGACCCAAAGCCCAAGCCCTCAAAGCCTACTCTT
>JAOQMM010000171.1:6786797-6801923 GCA_027563515.1 Erythroxylum platyclados | reverse complement strand
GCCCGGCCCATTGACATTCCTGGCGCTGTGCGTCTCCTTATGGATACCTTCTCACACGCGCAGCTGAGTATAGTTATGTAATGATATTTTATACAAAAACTTTATTTTTTGATATGAATTTATTAATTTAATTTTGACATATGTTTATTTATTTTTATAAATAAATAGAGGAAAGTTCAAGTACTCCTAATAATTCACCTGTTGTAGGAAGATTTAATGATCCAATTTGGGCTCATACTAGACTAATTCCTGGAATTAAGAACTATAACATTTGTTTGTATCATAATAAGCATTTGAAAAGTAAGAGAATCACCAGATTAAAAAAGTATTTAGCTAGGATCAAAGGAGATGTAAAGCCTTGTAAGAAAGTCAGTCATAACATGAAATGAAAAATAAAAACTTTACTTGAAAGTATTAATATGAGAAAGATAGAAGACAAAGACTGAACTATGAAATTGGTAGTAAAAGTTCTTTTTCTGGTAGTCAGGATGATAGTGGGGACATTGAAAGTGATGATATTCCTACCCAACAAGAACGAAATGTTGCACTTAATGTGAGAAAAAGAAGAAGGCAAATGCTAATTTTTTTTGTATCATAAGTAACTCTTAGAGCTCAGTATTTAATCCGTAATGCCTTACAATCAAAAGAAGTAGCTCATAATGTAAATATAGCAATGGCTAGATGGTGGCATGATTCGGGTATGTCATTCAATTTTGCCTAACCTTATTATTACCAGACTGTGGTGGATGATATTGCTTTTTATGATATAAATCTCCTTTAATTGATGACTACAGAGGTAAACTTTTCAGCAGCTCTATTTATGAAATAAACAGTTATTTGGATGAAAGAATAATGGCTTCGACAATTTATGAGTGTTCAATTATGTGTGATGGTTGGACAAATAGAAGACATGAGTCTATTATCAATTTTTTTAGTTTATTCTCTTAAGGAAATACTGTTTTTGAAGTCTATTGATGCATTTTGCCTTATTAGAAATGTTGATGCTCTATTTTAGATATTTGATGAAATTATTAATGAAGTTGAGCTAGAAAATATTGTCCAATTCATTACTAATAATAATTTTGGTTACAAAAATGTTGGGAAAAGATTGCAAAACAAATTTATTGGACTTTTTGTGCTGCATATTGCATTAACCTAATGTTGGATAAGAAATATTATATACTTTCCTATCATTGATGAAATTATGCATATAGCAAAAAAAGTGACCAAGTTCATTTATAATTGTGCATAGTTCCTAAATTTGATGAGAAAGGATTTCACCAATGGTAGGAATTTGTGTCGTCCTATAATTACAAAATTTGTAACTAATTTTTTATCACATCAATGTTTTGTTTTAATGAAGAAGGAGTTGAAGCAAAACTTTACACGTGATAAACAAGTCGCATCTTAGTATGTCATGTCTAATTCTAGAGTGGAGGTTTCTAGAATTATACTTGAAGATCGTTAATTTTGGTCTTAATGTTAATTCGTAATCTAAGTTTGAGCCTTAGGTGAGAGTTCTACGTCTGGTTGATAGTTAAGAGAAAACAACAATGAATTATTTTTACGATGTCATGGAGAAGGTGAAGGAAGCAATTAAGACCAATATGAAAAATAAGCCTGCTTTGCACACACCTTATCTTGTAATCATCAATAACAGATGAAAAAGATAACTTTACTCTCTGTTTTTTGCAATTTGGGTATTTTTAAATCTTATTGTCTATTTTAGACCAAGTTTTACAAAGAAAATTGAAGTTTATAGGGGAATGTTATAACTATTACGACAATTATTACCCATAAGATAATACAATATCTCTTAAGCTCATAAATTGATGTTTATAAGGATGCCTCTAGTGATTTTGTGATACCCATTGCCATTTATCAAAGAGACAAACTTAATTCATGTATATATATATTTCTTAAATTTTGTTACTTGATGGAAATTAATCATCATTTTTTTTGTTTTTAAGATTACTTTTGAAGTCTTACAGTTAATTGATGGGATCAACTCAAAAATGGTGTTTTGAAATTGTAAAGATTTGCAATTCAAATTCTGAGTCAATGTGTGAATGCAACAAGGTATGAAAGAAATTGGAGTAGATTTGAATTCATCCATTTCAAAAAAAGGAATAGATTGAAATACAAAAAATTGAACGATTTGGTCTTTCTTCGATATAATTTCAAGCTAAGAAAGGGATGTTATTATCATTATTAAGTTGAATATAATTTTTAATAATTTTATTTTATTTGTTTAATAGAAATCTTAATAGAACAAGTAGTTTTGTAGATCTAATTTGCCTTGTCATATCGATCTTTTAGAGAACTAGGTTTTTGAGAAATTGGGTTTGATAGATAAAAGTGGCTTGGAAGATAATCTTAGATAAAAAAGTATTAACATGTCATTTGTTGCAATAAATTTGAATGATCGTAATGAGATTTCTCTCAATGATGAGAATTTTGTACTAAATAAGAAATGAAGTTAATGCGATTTGAGCGAATATTCGATTGAAAGAAGTTCTAGGTTTTTCATTTATTCTCTTTTTTTAATTTCACTTGTATTTAATACAAATCTTACATTCTATATATGTGATATAAATTTAAAACTTTTAATTGTAAATATTTTTATTTAATGTTTTGCTTCTAATTGTTTGTGTTTCTCGACATAAATTCTTGTTGCAAGTCATTGAACTTTATTATTATTATTTCTATTTGATGTTTTGATGCAATTATTCTTTATTATATGATGAAATTATAATATTTTAAGTGCTTTTTATTATCCTTAGTTTTATACTTGTATGATGATTAAACAATCTTTTTTATATTAATTATGGTTATTGTTTATACGTGAAATATTAAAAGGTAATATTAATATAAATAAATAGATTGTTATTATTTTAAATTTTTATTATTGTAATTTTTAGAGACATAATTGATGTAAAATTTATAAATTATATAGCACAATATATTAAGAGATCATTTTGTAATTTAAAAAAATTTTCAAACTATTTTATAATTTTTAAAAAATATCGACAACATTGGTTGAAATTCTCTATACCTGCCACGTGTAGGGAAATGACTATATGACGTCGTTGTAGCAGCGAAAATGGAAACTAAATGAAATAAATGGGAAAATGGAATAAATTCCCAATTTAAGACACCGAGCGTAACGGTAGGAAAGGTTAAGAAAAAGAAAAATCAAATACCAGGTAGTTTTTTAACACTTATTTTTTACTACGACTTCGTGTCCTAACTCCTAACTTGACTCTTGTACATATAGTCTTACAAACCCTAAAGTCTCTCGCCCGTGTCTGTCTTTTTCTTTCACTTTGAAGCCCAAGCCAATGGCTTCACGCAGACTCTTATCCTCTCTGCTCCGATCATCCACTCGCCGATCTCCATTCTCTAACCCAAGCCCCAAGCTCTCTTCACCTTCCATTTCCTCCACACGCCGCGCGTCTCCTTATGGATACCTTCTCACACGCGCAGCTGAGTACGCCTCCACTGCAGCTGCCGCTCCTCAGCCCCCTCCTGCTAAATTGGATGCCAAGAAAGCCGGCGGTAAGATCACAGATGAGTTCACTGGAAAAGGCGCTATCGGACAGGTTTGTCAGGTTATTGGTGCCGTCGTCGATGTTAGGTACGATGAGGGTCTACCGCCGATCTTGACGGCTCTGGAAGTTCTGGACAACCCGATCCGGTTGGTTCTCGAGGTGGCGCAGCACTTGGGAGAGAATACTGTCAGGACCATTGCTATGGATGGTACCGAGGGTTTGGTCAGAGGTCAGCGCGTGCTGAACACTGGATCCCCTATCACTGTGAGTTCTTTTTTCTTCTCTTATCTTAGAGAAATGTGGGTTGTACTAGATTTTAGTGGGAAATGTGGGAGCTTTAACTCTATGTCTTACAGGGGTTTTGTTCCGAATCTTGTTTCAATCAGGGATTGATTGAATCGCCCGCCTGACGGGTTATCTAATTGTAGTTGGAGATCTGATTCGGTGGTTTTCCATGAATTTTAGAGTTCGGAAAAGAGGCTGATGTTTTATTGACAAAGATAGTAACCTTTGTGCTAATGAAATGTGTCACGGATCTGATTTTTTGGTTTCCGAGAAATGTGGGAAAGAAGATTGGAAATGATTTTTAGAGGCAACCTATTACAGAGCTTGATAAAGATAAATGGAAGGTTCGATAATAGTTTGGGCCATGTTCTTTCTGGATGGGATGTTTTTGGTGTTAAATTGGTCATTTTACTGATTAATTTTTTGTTTGTTTGTTTTCAGTTGAAGTGAGTGGACTAGTTATTACTAGAAATATGAAAGGTGTATCCAGAATTTGGTTTGAAGCTTCACGTCTAAAATGATATAATATATGTCTACTATTGAATTATCTAAATGATATCAATTTGTTTCTTTCCTGGGGTTCATGAAGAAATTTGGAGTGAGATAGTTTATGCTAATGCTTCGTTTTTTTGAAAATGGAATTCAATTTTTTATGTGCTTAACAGGTGCCTGTGGGTAGAGCTACTCTTGGTCGTATCATGAATGTTATTGGGGAGGCCATTGATGAGAGAGGCGATATCAGTAAGATTTCAATCAATCTTTAGTCATTTGATCATAAAATGATTGGTTTTACTGCGCAAAATATCTAACCTTAAGTTTCAATCTCCCATCAGAGACCGATCATTACTTGCCTATTCATAGGGAAGCCCCAGCTTTTGTTGATCAGGCCACAGAGCAGCAGATACTTGTAACTGGTATTAAGGTACTTGATATGTTTATCAAAGCCAGAGAAGCTGATATTGCAATTCTATCTATAGTGTGGGCTGTTTGAACTTATGTGTGTAATTGAATTTTGCTGCCTTCTCTGTAGGTTGTTGATCTTCTTGCTCCATACCAAAGAGGAGGCAAGATTGGGCTATTTGGTGGTGCAGGTGTTGGGAAAACTGTGCTTATCATGGAACTTATCAACAATGTTGCAAAAGCTCATGGTTGGTCCAATGCAAATAGTGATGTTGACTATAACTTGAGTATATTTCTCACTTTTCTAATCATTGCATTGTGTCTTCAGGTGGTTTTTCAGTGTTTGCGGGTGTTGGAGAGCGTACACGTGAAGGTAATGACCTGTACAGGGAAATGATGGAGAGTGGAGTCATTAAGCTAGGGGATAAACAGGTTGGAGTCTGTTTTTTGATTAAGTTATTTCCTCTAGTGGAGCTTAATTTTGCAGTTCAAGATAGTTTACTTGTGTTGGTTACCTTTTGTGATCTTAGTCCGAAAGCAAGTGTGCTCTTGTATATGGTCAAATGAATGAGCCACCTGGTGCTCGTGCTCGTGTTGGTCTCACTGGGCTAACTGTGGCTGAACATTTCCGTGATGCTGAAGGACAAGATGTGCTTCTTTTTATTGACAACATTTTCCGCTTTACACAGGTAAGCATGCAACTCAAAGGCTTGAAATTCTTGTAGTTAATAGCCTTTAAAAGATATGGAATTTACATAATCAATAGCTGTTGGGATGCTCCTCCGCTTGTTATTGGGAAAGTTGGGGTTTACAATATGAAGACTTCTATGCACTAGGATTCTATGTTGTGATTAGTGTTGAAGGCTAAGCTGCACTGTTTTTCCTTTTTTTATGTTTTTGGTTTATTGCGTTGATACAATCCAATTGTGTTTTATGATAACTGATACAAAAATTTGAATCGTGTAGTGGTACTTATTTGTCATTTTAAAAGCACTCCAGGTATTAGAATCAACCAAAATAATGTCCTCCTCCTCATCTATTACATGGTGAAACCTGAGCTACAAAATAATTTTATCAAGCATAGCATCAATTGCTCAATTTTAGCAAAGATGTTTTTTCAATCGTTTTTATTCAAAGATGTTGACATATTCCTGGTCTCTAGCAGCTAAAGGGAAAAAAAAAGGCCTTGATTTTATTGTTGCTAATGGGAAAATTTTTGTTGCTCGTCCTTTATGTTCTTCAGGCAAACTCAGAAGTGTCTGCCTTGCTTGGTCGTATCCCATCTGCTGTGGGTTATCAACCAACATTATCCACTGATCTTGGAGGTCTTCAGGAGCGTATTACAACAACCAAAAAGGGTTCCATTACTTCCGTCCAAGCTATATATGTGCCTGCTGATGACTTGACAGATCCTGCTCCAGCTACTACATTCGCACACTTGGATGCAACAACTGTGCTCTCACGACAAGTAATACCATTACTACGGGAAGCAGCCTTGTAATTATTTTCTTAAACCCCTTCTTAACTGTTTTGGGCCATTTATGTTGTACAGATATCTGAACTTGGTATCTACCCTGCTGTGGATCCTTTGGATTCTACATCTCGAATGCTCTCTCCTCATATCTTGGGTGAGGAACACTATAATACTGCTCGTGGAGTACAGAAGGTTCTTCAGAACTACAAGAATTTGCAAGATATCATTGCCATTTTGGGTATGGATGAGCTCAGTGAAGATGACAAGTTGACAGTTGCTAGAGCTCGTAAAATGCAAAGGTTCTTGAGCCAGCCCTTCCATGTTGCTGAAGTGTTCACTGGTGCCCCTGGAAAATATGTGGAGTTGAAGGAAACAATAAGCAGCTTCCAGGTATATACTCTCTATCTCTCTCACCCGCACACACTTGAATTCATGGATTAGAAGTGCACCTCATTTGCTGCATTTAGTTTGTCTTAGTATGTCAACTGCTATGTTTTTTTCTTTTACATGGTTCATGTACTTGTTAACCAGAGAAGTAAGTATGTACAAGTCTTTAACAGATCTATTAAATTCCGTCACCCGTGTTTTAGTTTATCTTTTGAAAGGGTCATATTATGAAATGCATGTTGTAGTTGACATCAAGTTTCTCTGGATGACTTAGTTTATTTCTATGTTCCTTTTTAATGTTTGACAGGGAGTGTTGGACGGTAAATATGATGACCTTCCAGAACAGTCGTTTTACATGGTTGGAGGCATTGAAGAGGTCATTGCCAAGGCTGAAAAGATCGCCAAGGAATCTGCTGCATAAACATTCGAAAATAATTTTACATCTTTTATTTTCTTGTCCTGATAACTGCGAAAATCAATAATCTAGATGATGCTGGCTAGATGCCAGCAAACAACAGGATGTTCAATTTTTGAAGGAACAGACGTAAGGATTTTTCCCATTTGCTATTCTTAAATGTTATATTCGCAAGAGTGTGGAAGAGGAAAATTTATGACTGCCAGTCCTGCCTTTGCCCACTTGTGATATGGTTGCTCTAATAAGGGAAAGGATAGTGTATATTTTGCTTTTTTCTTTTCCTCTTCTTTCTTCAGAAAGTCAATCATCACAATCATCTCTTAGAAGTTTGTTTGGGCTTCTTATTTGTGGATGTGCACTGTTCACATTAGTCTATGCCTGAAATGGTTGTGCACTGGTAAAATCATGCTTAGCAGATTGTAACATTATGCACTTAAGCATCCATCTCCTTTTTTGGAGTGTAAGCATCCAACTCCTGCTGCATAGCACGGCTCCAGTTAGCATCTTTTGATGCTTGCCTATAGGTAGTTGGTTCAGTGACAGTAGATACCTTAAACAAAAAACCAACACGAGGCTTAGAGAAAAAGAAAGGAGATGATGAAAGCTCAAAGGGAACCTTTCATTGAGCCTAATTGAACTGGAGCTGCACCACAGTTGATAGGGAAGACAACGAAATTTGATACAAAATCTTGAAGCGAGCTAAGTTTATGTATGATTTGATGCCTTCTATGTACATCAGTTTGAAAGTATTAGCGGTGTCAAATAATGTTAGTGCTAGTGTCAGTGGAAGAAATAATATTAGTGTTAAACAAGAGCTACTGTGTCTGAAGGAAAAAGATTGGTGTGGTCAAAATTAGTGTGGAAAATGGAAACACTAGCCTATAGAAGATTACACTCTTGCTAACAAAAAATGAATTATCCCAAAAGTTATTTAAAAACTTTTTTTTGAAAAAGGAAGTCAACCAAATGAAAGTAGTTTATGTTATTTATCGTCATTAAAAAATTAGAGAGAATCAAGTTAAAAGTTAGTTCCAACTAGTCTTCCTCCTTTCCAATTCTCATATTTTTAATCTCAGATATTTGCATTGTCAATGTTTTACGCTGATCAAGTCACATTAGTCTAGGCCTATCCTCATCTAGGTCCTTTACATGTTAGGCCACCTTTCATGCCACAGCTACTTCCTCATTCTCAATCTAGTTATGTTCCACCTGCACATTACACTTGGAGCAATAGGGTAAACATAGCCAATAACAACAGCAATAGCAGCAAAAAGGACAGGGAGGTTTGATCTCCAATAAGAATGAGCCTTTACCAATAGTGAGAATTTCTTTGCAAGAGCTCTACAATGTACTTACGAGATGATTGCACCTAAAACAAATATTTCTATACTCAGAATTGACTGCTGCAAGGCTTTCAATTGAAACTTATATCACATTTCAAGATAAAGTCATATCTTTTTAAAATCATGGGTGGCTAAAGTTGGATTACATTGGACTAAGTGTAATGATAATCCATTTTCAATACATTCAGCTTAATTTTACTGGACTCAGAGCTGGAAAAGGAGAGGCCAAAATAAAATAGGGTCTGTTTAATAATTTTGTTCATTTCTTTAGTATTATTTGCTTCTCTTTTCATTTGCACATGCTTCTCTCGTTGCTAAGTCCATAACCTGAATGTTTATTGATGCATATAATTCATATATTTGAAATAATTAGCTTAAATTTCGCATGTATTAATTTTGAAGAGATGAATGATTTTTTTATTCAGTTGTTAAAAGCCATTGAGTAAGCTTCCCCATGTTAATACAATATGTAATGCATGAACCCTCTTAATTCATACATTACGAACGATAAAGTTTCAATAAATGTTCTCTCTCTATTTTACTAACATCAAAAAAAGGTATATGATATATAAATCTATAAGCATAGAAAGGGAATAAATAAATAATTTCCTTCTCTCCATTTTTTAAATAAATTTACGGGTCACTTGTCGAGGGCTCGTCATTCACTGCTTTCTATCCTGATAAAAATTGCTATCATATAAGAAAATATAAAGTATATGAATTATGTGAGTGTGACTTATAAGAATATAACATAAATGCATTTCTAGGTCCTTTTAGGATGTAATGATAATTGAGAGTTCTATTTTAGATATTCGAGGGATAAGAAGCTCTTCTTGTATGATAATAAGACATAAAAAATGGTTTAGCATATGACATTGTCTTTTGGTGAAAATGGCGTCTATAAGAATTTTGATCGTGTTCTGAATGCTTGTAAAGTAGCTGATGATAAAGAGACGTGAATAATAATAAGGTTACACGCTCTTTTTACACGACTTTGTATGAAAATTATGCCTATTTTTTGCCTTGTTTGTTAGGACTTTTAGGTTTAAAATGTGATACATGAATGCGTGCAATTTTCCTTTTTCTTAGTATCTACAATATGATGCATAATCATTAAAGTTTTCATACGTAGAATTTGATGCTACATGCTCATTCAAGAGATATTCGTCCATTCAAGAAAGATAGTTAGATACTTATTTTATTCTAATTCAATATAGTCCATGAAATATAATTGTTTTTGGTATTTTTCCCTCCTTGTTGACCTCCTCGATAATACGAAAAAATACTGATCAAAATCATAAACCCATCAATAGTGGAAGTGTCACAGAGGTAACTTCCTATAACATTTGAACAAATAACCAGGAAAAGAATGAAAACAGAAAGAATAATAATCATTCTCTAATGTTTGATGTTATTTTTTAATTTCCTCATTTAAACTATCCTTCTCATTCTAATCCCTACCGATCAACCAATTTCTATAATTTATTATAGCTTCTTCAATGTAAAGTAGACAAGGAGCAGCGTTTCCCCATGTTCTTGTTATCCATTCTTCTTTTAGAGTGTTTGAATATCTTAATAATGTTACGTAAAAAGAATTAATTATGAATTTATGCAATACAAAACTTTTTTAGCCATATCTAAATTAGATCAGCAACTAATAAAGAGAAGAAAGCCTATAAATTTTTATGTTATATAGCTATTGTTATATAAAAATAACAAATTATTAAAGCCTCATCAGTGTCCACGTGACCATTTTGATATAGCTAGCATGCGATATGTCTGTCACTAACATTGTTGTCACTTTTTTTAAACAAAAACTTAATGGAGTTATCATTTAGATTGCAAATTGTGCTATTTTATAAAAGTTAGGTAGTAAATTAGTACCAGAAATAATGATATGGCTTATCTTAGACATTTGGTGAAATATTATGAAGTAAATTGTACCTTTTATCATTATTAATTATGAATAAAATATTACTAAATATTTATATATATAGTTTTTAACATAAGTAATAAGATATAAATATGATAATTAAAATAATAAATTTTCATAATTTTAATTTTTAAAGATAAAAATGAATTAAATGAATTAAATATTAAATATATAAAGAAATTCATCATTTCATTTATTAAATTAAATTAATTAATATTCAATATTCAATATTATCACATTCTAATATTAGTAATTACTAGTAAACATACAATCAATCTATTCGCTAAACATATACTCTCAATAATTTGTTATTTCCCATATCTCACATGATTTGATTGTTTATATAGAGTTTTACATCTTAAAAATGTATGTCAATAAAATTAAGAAAAAATTTTATTAGAAATATTTATTTTAAACTTTTCAAAAAATATAAGAGATTTTTGCCTTATTTTTAAATAAAGAATTCATAATTGATTATTTTTATCCTTAAAAGAAGAAAGGAAAACTTTGATGACTCTGACTAACTTCCATCCTCTAGACATCAATTAGGCAACATCCTCTTTTTCGTTGTCTTTTTCATTGTCCCGCTTCTTGAAATCCTCCCCTAATTAAGAAAGAAGAATTCCTACATCGATGTTTCTTAGGTGCGAGACCTTCTTTTTGGTATTCGTTTAATATAAACGTTGCACAACTTTGATGACATGATGGTGACATGTTTTGGCAAAGAATTGTTACAACAAAGTTGTTCAGAAATTTGCCTAAGGCACTAAAAAGTTGGAAAGTGTATAAGCTGTCTATTTCGGTAAAATGCAGCCACATCCAAAAATGGGATGATCATGGCATCGTAGCTAGAAATTTATGTTCGGGGCAAGCTAAAGACCACTTTAGCTTCTAGTCATGACAGTTATAAAATGGTATTTATGAGATGGCAGTTATTTTCAATTATGTCAGCTATGTTGTTTAATGTGGATTTGTCGATTAAGTTAATTGCAAGTTGTTTGTCCTAATATGAAGTTTGGAAAAGTCATATTGTTTCAAACATCTGTAAATTTGAATTAGGATAAGTTCAGCCCTAAAAAGTCATGATTGTTAGTGAAAAAGTTGCCTAAACTTATCTGAAATTGATGCCTATTTATGTGTGTGTTGTAGGTTCAAAAATGGGTTAGTTTTGCCTCTTTTCGGACCTAATTTCATGTATGTTTCACTATGAGACATCAATAAATATTTCTTAAAATTATATGATCTGATTCATTGTTATTTACTGCCTAAAAACATCATAAAACCAAATTTCCAGAACTTGCTTGATGAAATGTCTCAAACAGTAAAGTGAGACTTCTACATGTTCTTTTGTCCAAATTTGGTTATTCATTTTTTGGGAGTTTGTAGCATAAGTTTATAATCTATTAAATAGATTTAGCTAATCCTATATTGTGTGGAAACTTCACTTGTTCGATGAAGTGCTTCAAAAGGAACACCTAGAAGCTATTTGACAAATTGATTAAGTGAAGTGCACATAAGCTGTTTGGTGGAATTTTGATGATAACTTAATTGAGAAACTAAGTTGTGACATAAGGGATTTGAAGGAATTTGTCTCGCCTCAAAACAACCATGTAACAGTTTGTATAAAAGAAAAATTTTCATGTAAGAGATAAATGGTGTGTGGAAACATGGAGCTATTGAGGGAAATGATGGCTCAATTGGAGTAAATTTCAAGGCCAGTCCTAGAAGAATAGGGGTTCACTGTGGCTGCTCGATTGGATTAAT
This sequence comes from Erythroxylum platyclados, assembly GCA_027563515.1. Lineage (NCBI taxonomy): Eukaryota > Viridiplantae > Streptophyta > Magnoliopsida > Malpighiales > Erythroxylaceae > Erythroxylum > Erythroxylum platyclados. Next base: position 6,789,871 of record JAOQMM010000171.1, on the reverse strand, counting down.
AATTGAGGCATTAGAACACATCCATAAACGGTTGGATGACATTTTGGGAGAGGTAAATATGAGGGTGTTCGTGATGGAAGATGCATTAACACTTCTCAAAACCAATGTTGTCCAGCACAAAGGAGGGGTTGGATTAAAGTCCCAAAACCGAAGCATTTTGATGGTGTTCAAGATGCTAAGATGTTGGAGAACTTCCTATGGGACCTGAAGCAATATTTTCTTATAGCAAGGGTGCTATAAGTGGACAAAATGATGTTAACAAGTATGTAGTTAGTTGGTGATGTCAAGTTTGGTGAGGTGCAAGGATCGATGATAATTTAAATGCAGGTCATCTATGAATTTGAGTCATGGGATGTGCTTGTGTGGGAACTAAAGTAGTTCTTACCTTACAATATCTCATGGGTAGTGAGGGAAGCCTTGCAAAATTTGCAGCATTACAGCCATTACTGAACAGTCTAGAATTATGTCAAGGCATTTAGATATTTGATGTTGGATATTCGCAACATGTCGGAGGAAGATAAGCTATTCAAAGTTTTGTTGGGACTTCAATTTTAGGCACAAATTGAGCTACAAAGGCAAGGTGTTCAAGACCTCCCAAGTGCCATTGTTGGTGTTGATCGGTTGGTGGATTTACGACCGAATAAAGACAGAAAAAGTTTCTAGTGGTAATGGAAATGACAAATTTGTTGGAGGAAATTTTGTTAGGCAAAATGAGAAAGGTAAAAATGTACAAACTTTCAAAGTTCTACTTAAAGAAATGTTACTTGCTTTATATGCAGTGGACCACATTGTACAAGGGAGTGTCCGAAGAAAGCGAAGTTGAATGCATTGTTTGTCAAAGATGAAGACAACGATGAAGTAGTGGTCGTCAATCCATTAATGGTAAAAAAGGCATCTAGAAGTGGGATTTTTAGGACCTTTGAGGAGTAAATACAATGGATGTGCATCAAAAGGAGCCAAGAGGGACTCGTATACACTTCTTTTGATGGTGACAAGGAGCTTCAAATGGACTTGTAGTTCCATTAGTGGCACACACATATTTTGTTAAACTTTTGCAAGGAAAAAGGTGATGGATTGGCCCAAATTTAGAGCAACTAGTCAAAGACAAGCATGTTGGACAAATTTAGCACATTGGTTACCAGCAAGGATGTCTGTTTTCTTTTGATGAGGGAGGTTTGTAAGACCTTCTTTTCGGTGTTTATTGGACACAAATGTTGCACAATTTTGATGACATGATGGTGGCATGTTTTGGCATTGTTGCAACAAACTTGTCAAAAAATTTGCCTATGGCACCAAAAAGTTGAAAAATGTACAAGCTGTCCATTTTAGTAAAATGCAGCCACATCCAAAAATGGGATGATTGTGGCATAGTAACAATTGAAAATTTATGTTTAAGACAAGCTAAAGACCACTTCAGATTCTAATCATGTCAGATACAAAAATGACAGTTATGGGATGAAGTTTACTTTCAATTGTGTCAATTTGTTGGTTAAATTAGTTGTAAGTTATTTGTCATAATATGAATGTTTGGAAGAGTCGTATTGTTTCAAACATCTGCATATTCGAATTAGGATAAATTCAACCATGAAAAATCATGATGGTTAGTGAAAAAACTGTAGGAACTTATTTAAAATTGTTGCCTATATATATATATGTGTCGTAAGCAGAAAAATGGGTTGGTTTTTCCTCTTTGTATATGTTCACTATGAGACATTAAACATTTCCTACATTTATATGATCTGATTCCTTGTCAATTACCGTCAAAAACATTATAAAACCAAATGTCCATAATATGTTTGATGAAATGTCTCAAACTAGGTGAGACTTTTACACGTTCTTTCATCTAAATTTGGCTGTTCGTTTGTTTTGGAGTTTGCAACAAGTGGTCATGGGTTTCTAATCTGTCAAATACATTTAGCTATGCCTCTAAAGCATGGAAACCGAAGGATCTATCACCTGTCCGATGAATGCTTCAAAGGGGCACCTAGAAGCAAAATACATTTAGCTATGCCTCTAAAGCATGGAAACCGAAGGATCTTTCACCTGTCCGATGAATGCTTCAAAGGGACACCTAGAAGCTGTTTAAAAAAATTGATTTAAGTGCATATATGCTGTTTAGTGAAATTTTGCTGAAACTTAATTGAAGAAGTTGTAACACAAGGGATTTGAAGACATTTATCTAGCCTCAAACACCTCTATAACTCTAGGTTTGTACAAGAAGGGAGAACTCAATGCTGCATAAAAGAATCGATAAATGCATCCGCTAGTTTCCGCTTGATCTGCGTCCAAGTTTGATGTTTGGATTGCGTTGGTTCAAGTGGAGTCTTGGTACCGTGACGGTGGGCATTAGTTACGTATATTTACCCCTTGATTGACCTACCCACAAACACTATCTACAGATGAAGTATTAATAATCCAGAAACACGTGCGTTCCAAGTTAGGGCGTATTAGAAGTAAATCTGCTAAACAATTTAACGTGTGGAAAATTAGCAGCACAGTTTGAATTGAATCTTAAAACAATGTAGCAACAGTCTTAGACACAGCATCACGTCCATGTCTGCATCACATTTTAGTTTCACTTTTGTAACTGTCAAGAAAAGCAAACATCACAAACCATAAAGACGCTTAATAAATTGTTAGCCTTGCTCCTACATAGGTGGACCATCCTTGGCATCATTTCCACCATTCTCAATCATCAGTCTTTAACTGTTTTTTCAGCATGACTTCCATTTTCTTCTGGATGCTGTGGTTGATGCTTACCAATTAAACAATGATCTTCCTCCCTACCATCGCCGTGCCTGTGATTGTGATGACTATGGTGGTAATGACTGGATTTCTTATGCCTTAATGGTTTGTTTGTTTCTTCAAGGCTGTCATCTGAACATTTCCCTAAAGATCTGCTCCTTCGCTCACGATTTTCATCATCATAATCAGAACACATAGAATCCACACTATGTGATCGCCTGTGATGCTTCTGATACTTTGCATGAGCTTTTCACAACTTTTCTGTCACTTGATCGAATCTTAGACAATTTTCTGTAGTGAGTCTGATCCTTAACAAAAGTCGAAATTGG
>JAOQMM010000171.1:6761743-6780688 GCA_027563515.1 Erythroxylum platyclados | reverse complement strand
TCTAATCCATCATTCATATCAATACAGGATCAAAGAAAATCTTCATCACAATTATCATGGTTAGATCTACAATGGTTCATACATCCACAAATACAATCTCCCATTTAGACTACATATACATAATTCCTTATAATAATATGTCAAAATAAACTTTATAAGTTCAAAGTTGCTATTATTATAAAATCATCTTTAAACAATCTAATCCATCATTCATATCAATACAGGATCAAAGAAAATCTTCATCACAATTATCATGGTTAGATCTACAATGGTTACATACATCCACAAATACAAACTCCCACTAAAATAATATATCATCAAATGACATAACACCTATATGAATGGTGTGCTCATAGAATACCTTGAGTGATAAAACTTTATTCAACGGATCCACAATTATGGAATTTGTCACAATATATTCTATAAGTATTTGATCACTATTAATTCTTTCTTTAACCACTAGGAAGTTAATATTGATGTGCTTCGACTTTGATGAGCATTTGTTATTATTAGAATATAACGCTATATAATTATTTTCATAAAATAACTTTAATGGCCTTTAATGATATTTATAATTCACAACATGACGATAATGTTCTATAAGCATATCTCACAATTGGATGCCTTATAATATGTTATAAACTTAATTTTCATGATGGAAAAAGCTATAAGTGTCTACTTAGCACTTTTTTAAGAAGTAGCTCTTCCAACAAGCAAAGAGATATAGCCTGAAGTAAATCTACAACTATCTTGACATCCCACAAAATTAGAGTCAAAATACCTAATGATCCCTAATTGATTCAGTCTCCTATATGTGAACTTGTAGTCTTTTAGGCAAAAGGGTCAAATTGGACCCTAACATTTTCACCATAATTTAATCTAAACTCAAACATTTCAACACATTAAAAAAAGCTCTATAACCTAGTCTCCGCTTCAACATAGCCCTTTACACCTTAAATAATGCATGCAAAGGAGCTAGAGCCTACCATAACCTGGAGTCCGAATGATCAACATAGGTAAACATTAATTTCACTTCCATTTAATCATTTCCCTTCATTACTTTTATTCTCCAGAGGCCTATCCCAACTTCAAATTACTGAGAATCTCTTGATTGTTCCATTGCTTTATTGCATGTTGAAACCTAGATCTTTGAGAAGTGTATTCTACATGGCAAGTGGAGCGTAAAAAGTTAAAGTATTAAAGATTTCCCTCTCCCTTCTCTCTCTCTCTCTCTCTCTCTCTTCCTCTGTAACTTCTCTATTCACCATTTCTTAGAGAAAAAGACTCTTCCATATGTGAATGAAGATTTAGAGGACTTACAAAGGATGATTATTATATAGAAAACCAAAGAAAATAAAAATAAATGAATAGTGGTTTGATGGAGACTATTGGGCATGCAAACAAAGGAAGGCCAGCTAGTAAACTAGGAATTAAATATAATAGCTGGGCTTAGAACCAAATCCTTATTACTTGAATGGTGTAATTATCAATTTTAAAGGCCTTAGCCAAGATGATGTTATCAATCCCAGTACTAAAAAGGGTACTATAAAGGGATACACTCTCTAAATTTGCACTCTTGAAAGCAGAAATTACCACAACAATTTTTTTCCCTACAACATTGTACTGAAATTGAACTAGTCCCTTAGGGAACACAAATACATCACATGTTTGTAAGGTTTAGAAGTAGAGCTTGTTAGATGAGTTAATAAACCCTACTTGAAGAAAGCCATCGACGAGGTATAGTAACTTAGGTGTCCAAGGATGTGTGTATGGGGTGGATTAGTAGTGCCACTAGGGAACTGAAGAATAATGTACAACATACTATGTCTATTAAGAGCTAGGAATTTAACCATACAAAACATTAAGATCTACAAAACTTGTGACTTTTGTGTCTATACATTTAGGAGGGAAATAGATTAATGAAGGTGAAGAATAACTCGTCAACATTGGTTACATTTGTAATGAAAGTAGATAGAATGTTAAGGTCTCTAACTATAGCAATTTGGATTTGGATAATTGAAGCTGCCAAAACTGATAAGAATTTAGAGGTGAAACTTACAGAAAATGAAGTCATGGTCAAAGAAGAATTCATTTGCAAATAGAGAAGTTAGAGAGAGAGAGAGTGAGAACTTTAATAGTTTTAATTTTTTTAGCCCCACTTACCAACAAAGGACCTACAAAAAATTTTAGATATATTTTTTGTAATAAAAGAATGATGGAACAATTAAGTTAAGGTTTAGATTGAATATTTGTGAATGTTAAGATTCTTTTTGAACATGTCAAAAAGTTTATATTTAAAATGAATTAAGATAAAAAAGCTAGGGTTCAATTTGACCCTTTTGCCTAGTCTTTTATTCTTTTAAGATATTATAAAACCGATTTAACTACTTCTAATGATACATTACCAATTGCTCAAATATATGCCTAATAGTTCAACAATATATGCAGCATCTAGACATATACATATCTAAGCATACGTTAGAATTCCCATAGTTGAAGCATAAGGAATCTTTTGTATTTATTTAGTTTCTCAATCATTCTTAGGATATTAACTTAGACTAAATTTGTCTCCTTTAGCAATAAGGGTATCATTTGGTTTACTATCCTACATGTCAAATCTCTTAAGTACCTTCTCAATATAGCTCTTTTATGATAATCTAAGAATACATAGAGAATGATTTTAATGTATCTGAATTCCTAACATAAAAAGGACATCGCTAAGATCTTTCTTCTCAAAATTGTTTATAGAAATTTCTCGGTTTCGTTCAATAAGCCTATATCGGTTTATAGAAATTTCTCGGTTTCGTTCAATAAGCCTATATCGTTGGTGGCAAGAAGTATGTCATCAATATATAAAATCAGAAAAATATATTGACTCCTATAGAACCTATGGTATACATAGTCATCAATGATAACTGGATCATTGTAAATAACAATTGTATAGGTTTACTTGATCATTCCAGTCCTTACCATCAAACATATTCATTGGATAGCCCATATAATCTTGCCAGGGAAAGTAATCAAGGAAATTTATCGCATAATTAAAGCATTCTTATGGTCAAGGGAAGCAGAAAATAAACAAGGATAAAGTTAAATGAAGTGAAGTAACAATTCCAAAAAGACTTGGTGGCTTAGGGATTGTTTCTACCGCTTTAATGCAAAATGTCTTTACTTGCAAAAGGATTTGAAGGCTATACTCTGATAAAGATGCTATATGGATTAAATGGATTCATGGAAGATATCTTAAAAGCCAAAATTTCTGGTAGATGCCTATCATTATTCTTGATTAAAACATAGATTGGAAATGGGGAAAATATATGGATTTGGTAATGATAATTGAACCAAATTCAGTCTATTAGTGTAGAGAAGTGAGATTGTTTAACTGAGTAACAGAATCCCCTTAAATGCAGGAGCCTCTGCATTTATTCAGAATGGAATGTGGTCTAGTAGTTTCAAAGGATTTAATTCCATTCTCCAATACTTTCCTTAAGTTACACACTAGTATAGAGAAATGGTGTCACCTGGATTGTAGACTCCAAAGTTGTGTCTTCCAATAGTTCCTAATATAAGTTACTCCATGATAACCAAGACAAAGTTCCTTGGTATGATCTATTATGGAATAAATCCCTTAATCCTAAAGTGTCTATAATCAACTGGATGGTTATTAAAAATAAACTCAGAACCAAAAATAGATGGTTTGGCTCATATGATCCTATGTGTGAGCTATGTAACGAAACATATGAAGATAAAGAACACTTGTTTTTTAGATGCAGATATTCCAAGTCAATTTGGAGCATAACTTAATAGATTATTATCCAACTTATGATTGGTTAGAAGCATCGAATTGGATTACCAAAACAGCAAAAATACTGAAGCAAAATGGAGTGATTTACAAGACAACATTCATTACTACTATCTACTCCTTATAGAAAGAAAGCAACAAAAGAATAAATAGAGGTGAAACAATAAGCAAACATCAATTAGCAGAGGATATTATAAATTGGACCAGAGTTGTATTAATTGCCAAAAATGCACGCAGCGACCTGTTAATTGAAGCAAAGAATAGATGGCATTTGTAAACTTAAAAAGTTACTTACTCTGACAGTTTTCTATTTGAGTTGATATATTGATGTATGTATCTAAGTAAACTTGATGGACATAGCTTTGCTATGGTTAATGAAAATTTATTTATTTTTCAAAAAAAAAAAGATTTACTTATGGGATCATAAAATTTGTACTCTCGTAATCATTCAGAGTATCCATAAGGGGTTTTGTTATTGCCTTAGTTGTAACTCTATTGAGAATGTAAGATGTGGTCTTTAATGTCTCTCTCCAGAGCAAATGTAGTAAGATGGTGTGAATAATCATACTTTTTTACTTTAATGTTTTATTTTGTCTCTTAACAACATCGTCCATCCTAAGGCTCTTTAGTATGATGTACTCTGGGACAACACTGAATTCTTCTAGGAATTTGGTAAATGGTCCTAGACTTATTCACCTGAACCATCATATCTTCCATAATATTCACCACCAAGATTAGATATAATGCCTTTAATCCTTTTGCCAAATTAATTCTTAACCTCAGCTTTGAAAACTTTGAACATGTATGGTGCCTGTTACTTTTTATGAAGGAGATAAAGATACCCATAATATGAGGAATTGTCTATGAACATAATAAAGTATTTTTGACCATTCAAAGAAGGTATAGAAAATGGACCACACATATTTGTATAGTTAGTTCTAAGACATTTAAAGATCTTTTGGCACCTAATGTCCTTATATTTGTCTGCTTCCTTTTGATACAATTAATACAAACTTTAAAGTTTGATAGATAATGTATATTAAGAATTCCATCTAACATAAGCCTTTCAATTCTTTGTTTAGAGATATGTCCTAAACGATAATGCCATAATGATGTAGAATTATTTTCTTTTAGTATCTCTTTAATTAACATGCAAGGATTCTTAAATGAGGTAACTATATAAAATATATGGTATCATATTTTGATAAAGAACCAAAAACCAGTAAGTTTTGAATATGAAAAATACTATATTATCCATCTTCAAACTAACACGGTCCAATAGAGAAGTAAAAACCAAATTCTACCTAAAAGATGGTATAACAAAAGTCTCTTTTAAATCCATCTAATATCCACTCCTAAATGATAACATAAAAGTCCCTATTACCTCAACTTTAAATGTCATTCCACCAATTACATAGATGTGTCTTTCACTATTATTAGGTCAAGCAACCATGTATGGATACATTTATATAAGTATTAGTACCAAAATCTAACCATTAAGTAATGTATGGGAACTAAAATCAAATTAATCTCAAAATAAACCAAAGAAAGAAGTGTACCTTTCTTTATATGCTAAACATGATATTTGGTACACTCATTTTTCTTGTGAGAAGTCTTTCCATAAAAGTAATAAGTAAATTTCTCACATTGTTTTTTTCCCCCTTATGTTGTTGCTTTTGTGGTATAATACTTGTAAATTTCTTATCTTTCTTTCTCTTCTTATCATTGCCTTTATAGTTAGACGACAAATGCGCACTTTCAGCATTCTCTTGCTTTAATCTCTCTTCTTCTTGCAAATAATGTGAAATGAGCTCATTAAGAGTCTATCTCTCCTTTTGATAATTATAATTAATTTTAAAATGACTGAATTATATGAAAAGAGATATCAAAACTAAATGTAAAAGTAAGTCCTTTGACAACTTTAACTTTAGCCTTTAATTTTGAAGTAAGATGAGACATTTCTAAAATGTTCTCCCTAATGTTCCCGTTACCTTTAAACCTTATGGAGATAAAACTTGTTATAAGAGTGCTTGTTTTCACCTTTTCATTTTTAGCAAAACGTTGCTCAAATTCTTTAAAAAAAGAATATGATGTTTTTCTCTTTGATATTATGCTTATAATTTTTTTTAAAATTGTACATTTTATGATCATAAAACTCACATGATTTGAGTGTTTCCATTTCTCTCAATCCCTTTTGTTATCAAAGGAACTTACATCCGTAAGAGTGGGGGTCAATCAGTCTAAAAAATAAGGTCTACATTTATGCAGTCAAGAATGATCATGACGTTCTCTTTTCAAGGCCTTAAAGTTTGTGCCATTTAGCACAATATAGAGTTAATATTGGTAGATATTGTAGCAATATAAGTATTTACTGAATAAAAAAAATAAAAAAGCAACAAACTCACAATTAAAATCTAAACGCAACATAATTAACAAATTCAAATAATGGTAACCCCATTATAAGATATTTAACACAACATTGAATTTAGTCTTTAGGGATAAATATTGATTCGTAAGCGATACTCTTATTATGGTAATCAAATATTGACAATAAATTTATTTCAAAACATAAATTTGGACTAACTTATAATTTATATGAAAACTAAATAATTGTCATATATTTATCACTACAATTATGTTTTAAATTTTAGCCAAATAATAATCTTCCTTTAGGTTGATTATTAACCGTATGAAATTCATCCACACACAATTGTCTTGATATCTTAGAATTAATTAATCTACATAATAGACGTTACTTTGGTAACATATTATTTTAATTAATTAATTTAAAATATCAATCACTAAAATTAAAAATATAAATACTAAAATTTGAATTTAATTAATCAATTACTGAATTTATATTATAATTCCATACTATTCCAACTAATAAATCAAAACTATAAAGGTTATTAATCTCAGCCAAAATCGAAAAACCATAAAAGTTATAAACCTTTGGGATCTGATAAGTCAAGAAGAAGTAGAGTTTGGTTGTCGAAACTCTCCTCTTTCTCACACACATATATGCACAAGGACTTCACTTTCTCTCTTAAAAAAGCTCTCTTACAAAATTTCATTTACAAGAGGCATAAAAGGGTGCCATAAGTACACTAATAGCTATGTGAAAATGAGAGTGGGTGAGACGATGTGTATTAGGATGAAGAAAATCATGAAATAAAATGATAGGAACCTGAAAACTATGCACTTGAATGTCAACTCCTCATTTTCTTATGCCGTCTTTATTTATGTAAGAGTAACAACTTTCTTATAATTGTCGAGAAAAGTATTAGTAAAATTATACTGACTAGTGTTAGTTGTCAATAAACCACGAGAAAAGAAACTCACATGAGCATATTATATTCCGCTAAGAAAATGCCAAGCATAATCCTCCATCATCAGTAACAAAATACATTATATTTTTAATCCAAAAACTGAACCATGCAGCCATTAATAAGAAAGCAGACTTAATCTTAAATATAACAATAACAACATCCCAATAGAAGTCTCCCTTATACTCAGGGTCTAAAGAGGTCCAAAAGTACGCAACCTTATTTTTAATTAGTAGAAAGACTATTTTTAATAGACTCATATGAAAAATATAATAAAATAAAAATTAAAAAATACATATTAAAATAAAGAAATAAAAATAAAAATAAAAGATAATAAGACCTCAAATAAAAATAAATAAATATGTACAAATGAAAATATAAAATAAGAAATACAATAAATAATATAATAAATATAGAACAAGTTAAAGAATAAAAATAAAAGATAAAATAAGTAAATAAATATACAAACTAAAAAGAAGTCAAGCAAATAAATAAAACAAACAAGCCATTACAAGAAAATGTTTTGGTTAAGTAAGGAAATGCTTAGGTTAAATAACTAGGAGGAAAGTGCTACAAATTAAATGTTTAGGCTAAATATAAGACATAAGACTCGAAGAAAAATGTTTAAAAGAACTATGAGAAAGAGTAGGACCTCTCTATATGAAATCATTTATCCGTATTCTAGTATGTCAAAGTTTTCTATTGAGGGTTACATCCTCGGTAAATTCTAACATAGCCAAATCATTATTAATCACCTCCCTCTAGTTCTTTTTAGGCCTTCTTTTCTTTCTCTTACAGTCCCTAAGTACAATTTTCTCACATTTGCTCACTGTAATATCATGATGTCTCCTCCTAACATGTCTCATCTTAAATATATATGATAGAAATAAGATTACACCAAAATCAAAATAATTTATAGATCTCAATAATCCAACATAATATAAGTTCGATACTACTTGTTAGATTTTAATATAAAACCTACAATATAAATCTGGAGTAGTCATGTTAGATTATTAAGAATAAACTTAATTGCAAAAGTGTATCTAAATCTATTGGGATAGACATGATTGAAGTATTAGAGCTCCTTTTGGACTTTGGCCTTTTAAGAGATGCATATAGATTATTTGTCTTTTTCAATGATGGGATATGAGAAAAAGAATCCTAATGCTCTCTTGGGAATTATTAACTTATTTTATTCTATCACTTTTAATCTTAAACCAAACTTTATAATACTCTATAACATATAATCATATAAAGTCTATTAAAAATTCCAACATAAAGTTGGTATCAGATCACCATTGTATCTAAATAATTGATAGTATGTCTTAATATTTAGCTAATTAAGTGGGTATTATTATAATAACTAAAATTAGAGAAAACAATCAGTCCCCTTAATCAATTCCCTGATTTTCAGAGGATACAAAATAAAATGCCATCAAATCTAAAGGTTTCTTCCTTGATTGTGAATGGCGAATGGTAAGGCAGATTTATAGGTTTTTAATCCCTCATACCTCACCTTCCATGGTTAAATAATGCAGCAATTGAGGACATCATCTTCTAGAGTCTACACCTGACGAGTGTTTTCTCAAACCAATCATGCTATCGCATTTTTTCGGACAAATCTACTGCAGTCCCTTGATTCAATCTCTTATGGAGAAACTCTATCAGCCTCAAGGCATCTTTTATCACATGGCTTGCAATAAAAAATAGGCTCAAAACTATGACTCAGTGGCACGATCGGGTTGAAGATATATGCTTATTATGTAACATGGTAGCAAAGGATCATGAGCATCTCTTCTTTCTCTACAATTACTCTAAGGACATTTGGAGTCATCTTATGCAAATGTTATCAACTTACAGTGGAAGTTATAATTAGGATCTGTGTTGGGTCATTAGTCAAACGAAAAAGGGCACTCCAAATGTTACTATATTCACAGCTGCATTCACAATAACTATATATAGCATTTGGAAAGAACGAAACAATCGTATATTTACTGAAAAAAAGGAAGACAAATATCAGCTCGTGGATAACATCATCAACCATATCGGAGCTGGAATTTTTGCCAAAAATGCACAGTATTTCCTTTCCTCAAACATGAAGAGCAAATGGCAACTATAATTCTTATTCAATCTTTGTATTCCTCTCTTCTTAACTCCTTTAAATCCTTTGTAATCTAACTCTTAGGCTTTTATCGCCTTGAACTCATTATCCTGAAATGTTGTAATAGTTTTAGTTTCATCTATAGTAATACCTCATTCATTTACCAAAAAAAAAACTCTATTAGAGCTAAAGAAAGATATCTTCTTAAATATATAATTACTTATAGTATTTAATTATGGCATAAACTAATTAAGGGTTATTCCTATTGTAAAAATTATTCAAAATTTAGTTTGTAGGATAAAAATCCATTAAACATCCAATGAACATGTATTATTATCATTATTATCCCTAGTTAAAAGATAAGAAATACCTCATTATTTTCTAAAACTTGAATTATAGGAATTAGATTTGTCAAAAATATTTTTTAATAGCTATTATTTTAAGCTATTTATTATACGCTTTACATATTTTATAGAAATTTTTAAGAGTATTTCGATGATCATGATCATGATCATCATCATCGAAATACTCTTAAAAATTATGATCATCATCATCATCATCATCAAAGTGATTTGAAAGATTCACATTTTAGTATAACTCCTAACCAAAAATTCAATTTATTTTAGAATAATTATATAAATAGTAGAAAAATTTAAGTTTAATGTAATATAAAATTCCAAATCTAATATAAGATGAAGTCGTCATTTAATTTTTAGAAATTATATAATTCTATATTTTAATTTTAATACAATTATCAATGAAAATTTTAATAAAATCCTCACCTAACAAAAATTATTGTCATTGCTTCACAAATGTAAAAAGATATTTTATCCTATTAATCAAAATAATATTGCTTAAATAATTCAACAATTTATTAATACTTATCGTCTGATTTATTGCATTATCTATATAAGAGGTTTCATAATATTTTATTTTGACATTACTGATTATACTATTCTATTATAAACTATTTTATATAATGTTAATTATGGTCATTTGATAATTTAAACAATACAATGCAATTAAATCGAGAGAATTATTATACAAGGGAAAAGGCATGGAATTTTCTTATAATTTAAGTAACTTTACAAAAATCTTTTGATTTTTAAAATTATGGATATTTTTATAGTTTTCAATTTTCTAAAAAAATTGAATCTCTTAAACTTCATTTGACATTTAATTAATTTATGTAATATTTATACCACATACATTTTGACATTATTTTCTAACCCAGAGAAGTTTATATCTTCTACGTTTATTATATGCTATTAAGTTTAGAAAGTTATTTAGATTTTTTAAGAAAATGGTATTTTGCTTTTAGGCGGAGATGGCATGGGGCTGGGTTACGGGCTGACCGGTAATTTGCTTTTAGACAGGAATGGCATTGGGTCGGGTTAAGGCTGGCCAGGCAATGACCCGACTTGACTATAAACAGTAGGTCGGGCTTTTTTTGAAAAAGTTAAAAAAATAATGTCATTTTTGATAAAACAAGATCGTTTTGTACATTTTTGTTGGACCACAGGCCTGACTGAGTTAGGCCCAATCTATAATTCGGTCAACTTAGGCTGGGCTAGACAGGCGGGCTAATGTTGCCATTTCTACTTTTAGGTGAAGTATTGTTACTTCATACATACCGAAATTTTCAATAGTAGAAATCCATATCGACTCAAGGTATAATCGATATCGTGTTTGATCTTTCTTTGCATCTGTCAACGCACAAGGAGACTTAGAGCCAAATCTATCAACTAGCCAAACATTTTGGCTAAGTCAGCCGATTCAGTTGAGACAGCTTCTTTTCATACTCTCGTAAACTGAAAAACTTACCCCCAAATCGTGTCGTTAAATCCCCTAAATTCCAACGCTGATCCATGGCGGCCCAATCCTCTGCCGCGGCTACCACCAACATCATGCTCGCGATCTACGAGAAGAAGACCTCTTCCCTCGATCTCTACCGGCCTCTCCGCAACTACATCTGCATGCTCTACTCCGAGCGAGAGGCCCAAAATCTAGAAGACGATCTTCAAGTCGTCAAACAGTACCGCTCAGACGTCGAGCGTCAAGCAGACCCATCGCCGACCGCCCGCCGCGACCTCCTTCAGAGCTACTTCAAAGCCCTATGCTTGATTGAGACTCGGTTCCCGATCTCCGCCGACAAGGACCACGTTAATACGGTAACATTTGTGTGGCACGACGCGTTTAAACAGAAGCAGAAGGCGTCTCAGCAGAATATTCATTTGGAGAAGGCGGCTGTATTGTTCAATTTGGGCGCTGTCTATAGTCAGATTGGACTGTCGTTTGATCGGAACACCGTGGAGGGCCGCCGCCAGGCGATTCACGCGTTTATTGCAACTGCGGGTGCGTTTGCGTATCTGAGGGATAATGCCGCGACGAAGGCGTCGATGGGGACGAGTACCACGGTCGACCTGTCGGTGGAGTGTGCTGGTATGTTGGAAAGGCTCATGCTTGCGCAAGCGCAGGAGTGTGTTTTTGAGAATACTATTGCTAAAGGGAGCACTCCCGGGGTTTGTGCGAAAATTTCCCGGCAGGTTTGTGCTTACTGTTTTCCTCCGAGATTTTTGGAAAGTTTCGAGTTTTGTGTGGTGGTGACTATGAGAAGAGTGCATGATTGAGTGGCTTGATATGCTTCAATGATGTAGTTTTGCCAACTAATATATTCATCTTGCATGAGTGATTGTTTTGTTAAGATTGTAATGTATTCTGTATGTGGTTTGAATGTGTTTTTTGTATAATGCTTGAAGTGATTTGATCACATGGCTTGTTGCTACTTTTATACAAGTCGTATGACTATAGTTACTTCTTCTCAAAATTAAGTTTGTGTTTTCAATCAAATGTCGTGTCTAAGTGTTACTTTTATACAAGTCCCATGACTAAAGTCTTATGTGATTGGTAACCACTGGATAGCAGCTGCCATTTGATTATATCACTGCATATTGTAATTTATGGTTTTCAAGAAACTGTGGGGGTTTGTTGATTTAGGTGATGAACATATGGTATGTTGTTCATTGATTATGCTCCCGATTGTTGAAGAACTCTTTGATTTGACCTTGATTTATTGGATGTTTCTTGTTGCCCATTTTAGTTCGTCTTGAATGAATTTGGCATGGGAATGGTGCAGGTTGGGCTGTATTATGAAGAAGCTTTAGCAGCTTTAAATGTTGCACCATTGAAGGATCATTTTGATAAGGGTTGGATTTCTCACGTCCAGATAAAGGCAGCCCTTTTTTATGCTGAAGCTTGTTATCGATACTGTTTAGAGCTTCACGAGAAAGAAGAAATAGCAGAAGAAATTGCTCGGTTGAAAACTGGGGTTAATGCATTAGTTGAGGTAAAGAAAAACTCTAAAGGTGCTGCACCTCAGCTTCTAGATGCGATCAACAAACTTGAAGCCAATCTAAATCGTAACCTAGAAAGAGCTGTGAAGGAGAATGATAGAGTTTACCTCATGAAGGTTCCTTCGCCAAGTTCCTTGCCACCACTCCCTGCATTTTCAATGGTGAAGCCAATGGCTATGGCTGAGGTATTGGATGCAAGCAAGGAGAAGTTGTTTGCAAGTCTTGTTCCAGACAGTAGTGCAAAGGCTCTTTCAAGATATACTGAAATGGTTGATGACATTATAAGGACTCAGGCTGAGAAATTGCAGCAAGGGAGTGAGTTAACTCGAGTGAGATTGAAGGATATGGATCTGCCAGATTCTATTTTTTCTCTTGAAGGGAATTTGACGTTGCCAACAGACCTTAAAGAAGATGTAGAAGCAGTGCAGATCAGTGGTGGTCCAACTGGGCTGGAATCTGAATTACAGCAACTTAAGGATTTGAGGAGGGTGAACCATGAACTGCTGGTCCAGACTGAAGAGCTTTTGCAGAAAGAAGCAGCAGAAGACGCTCAATTTAGAAGTCAATTTGGGACAAGGTGGACAAGGCCTCAATCCAGCACTTTGACGAAGAATTTACAGGATAGGTTGAATAGGTTTGCAGCTAACTTAAAGCAAGCTGCAGAAAGTGATGCCAGGATTGAGCGTTCTGTTAGGGATCATTCTGCACTTATTTCCATCCTGGATCGTCGCCCAGTATGTGCCCTATTCATATTGATCATTATCACTAAAGCATGTTTTGCATTGTGGAACATCATTATATCATGGTTTATGGGTCTGTAAGGCGCCCCTTATTTTTTAGTTTATGATGTTATTTTAATATCCTTCAATATTTCAAATTGATAACTGAATATGGAATAAGAACCTTAATTAATTTTGCTGGGGCTTATTCCTTTTCTTCTTCATTTAGTTTATTGCTTTAATGGGTCACTAGGTTTTATTTGTTTTATCCTTAATATTCCTTTTGTTAATATTTATATTTCAAGTGGGAATAACTTTTCTCTGAAGGATGCATTTTTCTTTTGTGGTCCAAGTTGTTCCACATTCATTGCATCTATGTTAACTGTCAGCATCAAATTTTGCATCTCTTTCTCCTCTTCTTCTCTCAAATTTGATCTTCTCATAATGATTTATATGATATATATGTGAATTGAGTAAAAGCTTTTGCATTTTATATCATCAGATAGAATCTGCACTTCCAACTCTTGCTAGGCCGATCATGTCTTTGGATGCAAATGAAGATGCTATAGTGGGGGGCTTGAAGCAGAATCTGGTATTTTCTGTTTCTAAATTTTGTGAAACTTGCACTTTAGATTTGAACATTCCTTTTTCTTCGGCCATTTGTTTTCATCCCTTTGTTTCAACTAGAAAAGAAAGAAAAATGAGTATGTTCGATGAGTATATCCGGTATAGTAGAACAAAGGTGCACTAGTCATTAGTGACCAAGCTAAAGGAAGGAAATTCTTGAGATCTTTTCTTTGTATAATTTGAAATTAACTTGTTGGTAAACAATCTAAAGAAAAACAAATGATAGTAAATAAATCTCATATCATTGTCATAATTTAGCTCCTTTGTTAACTTATATAAGATTTAAATGTACAGATATCTCAATTAGCTTGCTCTTCTCTGCAGAGACAATTGGAGACTCTTGGTGCTCAACGAGCTGGCCTTGAAGACATGCTCAAAGAGATGAAAAGAAAGGTTTGATTACTTTTATCTTTTTTGACCATATATTAATTTCATATACCTTCTTTTAAGTATCTATCTGAGTGTTCAAGATCATGATAATGGTTCGTCTATGAGTCTTCTATCTGAGTGTTCAAGATCATGATAATGTTTCGTCTATGAATCTAAGTATTCACTCTTCAAATCTTAACTATCTTCCTTCCTTTGTGCATTATGGAGCACTTAGATACTAGTCTCATTGTGACTACAACAGTATGTGCTGCTCAATGACTAAAGTGTAACAGTCCTGTAATGGCATTCTAGATTGTCATGATCTGAATGAAATTGTTTAATTGATGATGGCTTTTGTGATGAATGTCATTTATCTCAATATCAACCTATTGTTGATATTGTTGGACTGAACAAGTGTTGTTATATAGATGTGAGAAAGTAAAAACATATGGAAGTGTGCATGTTATCCAAGGGATTCATTTGTACTGTTGTTTTTGTTGACAACTTTGTTCATATGTTGCTGGAGTCATTTTATTGACAAGTATTGCAGGAAAGGTGGGAATGATTCTTGGTGATTTCTATCAGTGCTCTAGAAAGTAGTTGGAAAGCAGCCTTCTCTACATGACATGCTAGTGCAGCTTATTCTATTGGCTGCAAATGAGTTGGAGTAGCCTAAAGAAAGATTTGATTTGATTAAGCTTTTGTTCTTTGAGACTTAGTATGACATGGAGCCCAACATTTGGGATAATCAACCAATTAGAGAGAAGAAGGAAAATGTCTTCATATTGTCTCAACAAATAAGATGTTGCTCTGAACCTGTTAAATGCGGTCGGCAACAGATATTTCTCCATGCAGACCCCTTACTCTTTTGCTTAGATATTCATTCTTTCTTATATTACTGCATGAATATCTTAGATATTTGAAAGAAGAGGAATTAGATGCTAAAAAACTAATTAGGAGTGGAAATCAGATGAGAATAGCTATTTGGAGTTTCTTAGTGAAGATTAGATGCATGGTGTTATGTTGGCCTGATAATTGTTCTTTTTGGATTGGAAATATTTTTTTAATCAGAAAATGATCTTCTTGTGATGCTTCCCACGCCTTTTTGTACTATGGAAATAAAATTTGGCTAGTGCTTTATTTGCTCTAAGCAGTTCTTTAAAGATTTTCTTAAATCACTTTTCTGTTGGAACTCAAGAATTGTCTCTTCACTTTTGCAACTGAGGTTTTTATTTCAATAAATTATGTTGCTCCATCAGTTAACATAACCACCTGCTTGAGTAGTATTTCCTTGTGATGCTCTCTCTTCTAGCATTATTTTACCTTTAGGTTTTTTGTTTATTGTTTCAGGATGATATATTACCAAAGTTGATGACGTCCACTGGCTCCTACGAAGATCTTTTCAGGAAAGAGCTAGCAAAATATGATCACATCTGTGAGGAAGTTACGCAAAATATTGAGGCACAAGAACAGCTACTGTTACAAATTCAGGTTTACTTTTTATTATCCAGTGGTACCTTGGTATTCCTCTCATTCTCTTTCTTTTTTCCTGTGTTTGGGTGAGCAGGATATTTACTATAGTTTTATTTTGATGTTACTATGCTAGGCTAAGCCTTAATTTGAGGATTACATATTTATTCTCGAATAATACCTTGTTTTTTATTTCTTTTACTTTGAAGTCAAAAGGGGACTATGTATTTCTGACAAGGATTGATGATTGTTGTCCATCTATTTGACTGGAAATTATAATTTCCAGTGGGGATGATTGGACACTTTCTGGTTTTACAAAGTTCGTGTGTTGTTAATTGTGAAATCTTTATTATTAAACTAGTTGATTTGCAGTTGTGCAACTTCAAGTTTGATGTGAATGATATTCTTATTTTGTTACCTCACAATTTTATTGTTGAAAAGAATTTATACTTCTAGTTCTTTCTGGTCTTGAAATGAGAGACGGCTCTTGTTCACAGGCTCAAAATGAGGAGTTTTCAGCAGTCTTTAATCTAGAAGATTATAAAGGTATATATTGCTTTCCAATCATTTTAATACTATTTGGTTGATTCTTTTGCCTAAGAAAACCTTAATACCTATAACAGAAGTTCTATTGCCGCTATAGTACTTTCTTATATGAGGCAAAAGAGCTTAGAGTTTGTAAAGGAATTAAAAGAGGGCAATTTAGTCAACTATAATCTTTAATTTGGTGGGATACAGAGTGATAGTTGAGGTAACAACAAAGAGGGCTGAAATTTAATTTATGCAAGGTTTCCTTATTAGATAGAAGTTAAATATATTATTCTAGTTGTTTAGGATTTAAACTTATTTAAGAATTAAAAATTCTTATTTAAGTAAGATTTAGTTCTATTTTGGATATTTTAGTTAGGAATCCCGTTACTATTAGAACAAGGGTTCCAAAATCTTCTATGGGTGTGTGTGTGTGTGCGCGCGCATGCTCTCGCGCGAGTGAGCTGACGCTCCAACATTGAGGCGAGGTATAGAAAGATCTTTCTAAAAAAGAAGAATGTTGTTTTTTGATTCAAAGCGTTTGTTGTGTACTCAACCCTTTAGTAACATATCTTGATTTTTTCCCCCCTATAAACTTGAGTTTTCAATTAGAAGGTGTGATTTTTTCTTTAAGCGATTCTTACACTCTAAAAGTGATCCCTAATTTCCTCCAGCAATTCTAGTTTGAATTTTCGGCAACCACTAAAATTCTAGCCATATCAAGCATAAAATTCTAGCCATATCAGACTAAAATTTCAGCTATTCCAAACTTGAAATTTCAACAACTTTAAGCTGAAATCCCAAACCTAAACTCAAATTTCAAAGTTCTGTGGGTTCTAACTACTAGTGTGATATCTCTTATACTCGTTCTACATCATTATCTGATATGTTTATGGAGCTTTTTATGTTTTTTGTCATGTTTAAAGAGATAATATAGGCATCATAAGTCCTTCTTCCTTTCATCAACATTACTTGAGAAATTTCATATATAAATCTGGAAGTCAGATAAATAATGGAGTGGATCTGCCATAAGTGGTTGTTTTCTACACGGTCTCATACTGGCCATATATTGCTGTTCGTGCTTAGTTGGAATGAAATTTTGAGAGTTTTTCATACTGATCACAGTTGTAGAGGGAAGCAAATTAGGTAGAAAAATATGAGGATAGTTGGAATCAAAACCAAAAACAAGAAGCAGGAATAAAATCTGGGCAACAGGATTGATTATTTGTAATCAAACCATCAGTATAGTTAAAAGATTAGCTTACAAATATGAAGAAGCGATTTATTTTCTGTTGAAAATTATCAGAGCTTGAGACAAATTTTTGTTTCCTTTGTTAATGCATTTACAAAGAAGCATGTCACGTAAACCTGTGAAGGTTCGTAGCCTCTTGGTTAGATTAACCTTTGATCATCTATTTCATATTTCAATGTCATTCCTAGTTTGCCTTCTGCAGCCTAGTCGTTAAGGTGTGATGTCCGTTTATTGTTGCTTAGCCTTTTCATGTTTTATTGAATTCCATACTTTCAATGGATATCAAATGCTCTTTCATCAACATTTATTAATTTTCTATCTCAGCATCTCGAGAGAAGTGTTATAAGCAGATACAAGCTGCCATAGCTAAGTATCGAGAAATTAAGGAGAACATAAATGAGGGTTTGAAATTTTATGTTACACTTCAGGTAATTATCTTTTCTTTTTTGTTTTTAATTATTCTTTCTATGTCATGAATTCCTTTACTTCAGCAGCAATAAACCTTTCATCCTTGCTTGACTGTCATTCTAGTGCTTTTCAATATCACTGTTGTTAGGAATTTCCTATAAGGTTTACAATTTTGATGCATCACAGTTGCTTAATATTCATTGGCTCTTTAAATCACATCTCCCATGTCATTAAAAATTTTGATCTTTTTTATCTTGGTCTTACGACAGGATGCAATAACCAACATAAAGCAGCAGTGTAGCGATTTTGTGATGACCAGGAACATTCAGTGCCGAGACATGATTGAAGATGTACAAAGACAAGTGGCCTTGATTAGTTGCAGGGAGCTTAGGTTTTTTCTAAACTTGATTTGAGATCTGAGTACTATCAGTTGAAGATTGCTAAAGCTGATGTGCCAAAGAGTGCATTCAGAACCCGATATGGGCACTTTGAGTTTCTGGTACTGTCGTTTGGGTTGACAAACGCACCAGCAGCTTTCATGGCCCTAATGAACAAGGTATTCCAACCTTACCTGGACCGGTTTGTCATTGTGTTCATTGATGATATTCTGGTATACTCGAGGAATCGGGAGGAGCATTCGAGCCATTTGAAAATGGTATTGCAGGTTATGAGAGAAAAACAGCTTTATGCCAAATTTAGCAAATGTAAATTTTGGCTTGATCAAGTGATATTTTTGAGTCACATAGTGTCTGAACAAGGAATACAGGTGGATCCGGGGAAGGTAGAAGCGGTGATGAAATGAGAAACTCCAAGATATGTATCCGAAATTCGAAGTTTCCTTGGATTAGCTGGATATTATCGGAGGTTTGTCGAAGGGTTCTCTTTGATTGCAGCCCCTTTGACAAAACTTCTAAAGAAGAATGTACCGTTTAGATGGACTGAGGAGTGTCAGAGGAGTTTCGAGGAATTAAAACACCGGTTGACTACAGC
>JAOQMM010000171.1:6719609-6733498 GCA_027563515.1 Erythroxylum platyclados | reverse complement strand
CTTATATGTATCTTCTGTTTTCCCTGTGCATGTCTCCAAAGATGTAACGTAGTTACAAATAATGCTGAAACTACTTCTCACCCTTCTTCCCCTCCTATCCTCTACCTGTCTTTTAGTCTCTGGTTATAGTGCCAGAGCAATTTTCACATTTGGGGATTCCATATTTGATGCTGGTAACAACCATTTCAACAAGAATTGCAGTGCGCAGGCTGATTTCCCACCCTACGGATCCAGTTTTTTTCACCATCCCACTGGAAGGTTTACTAATGGCAGAACGGTTGCTGACTTTATATGTTAGTTCTTTCATCTCTAGCATATAGTAAGATATGAGTAAATCATGTTTTTAGATAAAATTATATTTCCATTCAAATGTGCAGGAGCTTATAGTTTAAACTTCCACACATTTTGTACTATTCACTAATTTGGAAAAGGTCCTTTCAATTAAATAATCATTCCAATCAATTAAATGCATCAAAAGAGACGTTCCAATAGTCTAGTCAATTCAATGAACTTTAAGTAGTTTCCACTGTCAGGTAATAGTTCACAGAGGATCGCTGCACACCAGACATGGTGTGTTCAGCGTGCCAATTATCTTTTGGCTTTATAGTAGTCAATAATAACTATCATGTCCAAAAATTAGACATGATTTTCATAATTGTTAACAATAACAAATCATGTTTGAAATTAGACAAGATTACTGTACGTGACAACGTTTAATGTTTTGATACAACTCCTTTTCTTTTGTGGTTGTAAACTGCAGCGCAGTTTATGGGTATAGAACTGCAAGAGTCATACTTGGAGGCTCAACTTGCTGTTACAAATGGAAGCAGGAGGGATTATCCTACCAATGGCGTCAACTTTGCTAGCGCTGGTAGTGGAGTCCTGAGGGAAACAAATCAGGATTTGGTAAGAGTACTAGATAAGGCCGTAAGGAGGGTTGGTAATAAGTCAGATCGAGCTAGGAGCTTGAGTTCGACCAAGCCCGGGCAGCCTGAATCCTGACTAAGCTCTTTTTTCTTAACTTTTTTAATTAAAAATAAATGACGTAATGTTTTAATATTTGCCGGGCCTCAGATGGAGCTTAGATAGCTTGAGTACGTGACTGGTCTTAAGCCCAATTTTTAAAAATTTGACCCAAGTCCGACTAGTTGACTTTGGGCTGGAGCCTAGGCCTGATTGCTGACTTATGTTTATTTTTTGTTAATTTTTTTTGCCGATTTATTTATCCTAACATTTCCGCATACGTGGCGTTGGTATTCAGGGAGTCATATCGATCCAGGAACAGCTTCAACAATTTCAAAAACTAATACAACAAAACCAGATTGATAAAACCCTGATCCCAAAATCTTTGTTCTTCTTCGAGTCAGGCTCTAATGACATTTTCAACTATTTCCTACTGGGTGACAAACGTGATTTAGATGAGTATGTCCAAACCATGCTAATACAAGTCACTGACTTGATCGACCAACTCTACAAGCTTGGTGCTCGCCGCATTGCGGTGTTCTCACTTGGTCCTGTCGGCTGCGTTCCTGCAAGGGCCCTCTTGCCAAATGCACCTGTTGATAAATGTTTCGACAACATGAACTTGATGGTCGAGAAATATAACAAGGCTTTGGAAGGTTTGGTGAAGGGCATATCCGTTAGATATCCTGGAACTACTGCTGTTTACGGTGCAGTTTATGACATTGTTCAAAGATTTCGAACAGTTCCATCACGTTATGGTGATTCTTTGACCCTTTTTCCTTCTTCTCAGTAAACATTCTAAACTGAGGTGGCTACAAATTTGTAGATATAATGATTGTCACGG
Source organism: Erythroxylum platyclados (assembly GCA_027563515.1). Lineage (NCBI taxonomy): Eukaryota > Viridiplantae > Streptophyta > Magnoliopsida > Malpighiales > Erythroxylaceae > Erythroxylum > Erythroxylum platyclados. Next base: position 6,731,691 of record JAOQMM010000171.1, on the reverse strand, counting down.
CTATTGTTTCTGTTGCTTACGATCCATAACTCTTGTAATTGTTCTACATCTTAACCACAGTTTCAGTCATAACACGTTGTATAGAACCTTGAAGTTTGTTGATGAATCTGTCAATTTATATGTGATTCATCTCACAGGTTTATTGGATGTAACTAATGCTTGTTGCGGGGAGGGTACTCTTGGAGGACTAGTGCAGTGTGGCAGGGAGGGTTACAAGATGTGTCCAAATCCCGATCAGTTTTTGTTCTGGGATTACTTTCATCCGTCAGAGCACACCTACAAACTCATTTCTAAGGCCTTGTGGAATGGAAAGAAGTCGACTGTTAGACCTGCCAATTTGAAGACTCTTGCCGACATTCCTTGATCCCATGCTTTATTTAAAAGAAAATAGAAAGCATCATAAAATTTTAGAGCAGCTGCGGATAAATGATATCAAATTATCCTGGTGTGATCGATATTGGATATGGGAATTTCCTACATAAAATTCACTCAGAACTGTTAAACGTTCAGTTTAAAACTCGACAGTGATTAATAAAGTGTAATACAAAGAGTTGAAATAAAATGCTCTTCATTGTATGCAGCTTCGGATTCCTTTGGACATGGTCCCTTGAATAGTCTTAAGGATATGATGTTATTAATACATCTCATGATATTGAGTGAAAAAGAAAATAACTTATTGATACATCAAAGCTAACCAAAGTTGACTAAAACCGACAAGTTGAATGGGCTAGCACAGAATTGGACTGACCTGGGTTGTATTTATTTAAAACAAACTAGGAAAGGATCGATCTAAAATGTGAATTGAGGATAGTAAATGGCTAAATGAAAAATAGATAAGAGAGCTGCAAAACTAATATCATTTTATCGTCACAATCCATTTCGGTTTACTTAATCAAGAACTAGCATCGAAAATTATCAGTCTTTCTTTTTTCTCTTTTTTTTAACGAAATTTAATTTATAGGTTTAATGTGTACAATAAATTTACCTAATCATATACATTTATATCTTCTTTTTTTCTTCGAATTAATACTCTTCAAAAGTCAAGTCAAGTCAAATTTATGATACATGTATTTATATCTCAGTTGATTTATTGAAATTAAATATTTTTTATCACAAATTCAACTTTTATCTTTGATTGCAGTATTTTAAAGGAGTTCAGATTCTCTGTCCTATTTAACCTGTTCCAACTATGTTTCTGCCTCAAAATGATTTTGTTTTATGTCTGTTTATACATAAAACGACATCGTATTAGGACGAAAATATGATTGGAATAGAGTAATTGAGAAAGAGGATCTGATGCCTTTTTAAAGAGTCTTCTTTCTTTTTATTTGTTGTATATGAGATGGGATAACATTAATTATTCCTGCTATTACGAGTGTGCATATTTAAGAGCAAAATGTAATGATTATGAGTGATAATATTGCATTAATCTTATTAGAGATCCTTCTAAATGTCATATTTAGGTGAATTAGAAATGTGAAATTGGATAACAAAAGACAAAATCGAACTCAAAATGACGATATAGTAGTTTAGAACAACATGACATCATTTGGGAAAGGGTTTGATAGGCAAAATTTTTCCCACGTAACTTTAAGATTTGTGTTTTTTCCCTGTTGATTTTCTTTGGTTTAGCATGGATCGATAGCTTATAGACATTATATGAGTTAATTGATGATCAAACTAAGAGAAAATGTGCTTATTATTAAATTGAAAAATTCTAATTTCTCAAAGGTCATTTGTCTTCATACTTGTTGAATTCTTGTTCGCCCTCTTCCTTGGCGTGGACCACTGATTGTCACAAGTGAAGGGATATTTAGGGATAAATTTTTTCATCGCTAATACTAATTAGCGACGAATTATTTTCATCGCATAAATCCTCACGAAATACCCATAGGAAAAAACTATAGACGACATTTTCAGCAAAACATCGCTAATCATTAAGAGATAAGTGATGATATGTCGAATCATCACCAATAATTTTTTTGATACGCTTAGTTTTCATTGTGAAAAGCTATTAGCTACGGTACTGGGAACGTAGCGAAAAAATTTCGCAATGTTTTTTGTAACGAATCTAATTACTTTTAGCGATGAAAGATGAGTGTAGCCAAAAGTTATTAGCGATGATTGCATAAATGTAGCGAAATTTCTTTGGCTACGTTTTGAAATTTTTGATCATATACATTATTACTAAATATTTTATCATGTTAATTATAATTATTGGTGACATTTTTAATTCATGTTATTGTATGTAATATTTAGATTTTTTAATAATTTATTATACAAAATATAATTAAAATAATTAGAAATTAGAAGCATTGTATATAAATAACTAAATATCATTAAATGTTAATTACAAACGTTAACAAAAGTACTTATGTACAAAATAAAAAATACAAATATTAGTTTAATGACTAAGACTCGTTCTCATTGTTACTACTTACATACCATCTTTTCAAGCTTGACTAACATTTTTTCATTACGTTGTAAGTTTTGTTCATTATATTCTAATTTAGCCTTAAGCGACTGGTTCTCCTTTTGAAGACGCTCAACATATGTTAGTGTTGATGAGAATGAAGCAGTTGGCTTAGGCTCATTGATGTAGCTGGATCTTGTACCGAGCACCTTGTTGCAAATGTCATCTACATTGGACTCATTTCCATCAGATATTGATGTTTACAACAACTCATGTATCTTATTCTAAAATTTAAAAAATAAAATCAATATTCAATTTAAATATTATTAGTTAGTACTACAAAAATAAACAAACTTAAAATTTAAACAAATTTTTTTACTTACATAATCATTTTACTCTTCTTCAAACATCCAACCTTCACCTTCCTTATAGTATTCAATTTATAGAGTGTGATCTTATCACATTCTTCTCCATGTAATTCCTTCTAACTTTGTTTTATAAAAAAAATTCAAAACACAATAAATAATATTATATGTACTAATATAATTATAACTTGTGAAAAAAAACTTACATATTCTTTAGCTTTCCCCAACTTAGTTAACATCATCTTTTTCACCCCTTTCTTGTACTTCAGGAGCCACCCTTTTGTTTCTAAAAATCTTTATAAGCCTTAAGTTATCCCTTCTTCTTCCTCCTTATAATTAAACCCCTACTTGAGTTGGAAACAAGTGGTTAGAGCCTTTTAAAGTTTCCCTCCACTACTATCCTACCCTGGCTTCAAATAGACCACACATTGTATCTCCACCTCTAAATATACTAAAAGAAGGAGCTAGTAGTTGATCTGCCACTATGGTGGTTTTTTCTTACAATAGGCCTTTAAAAACTAGAAATACATAGGATTAAAAGTTGTCTTTCTTAATAAATATAATAAGTGTCTATTTATATTCAACTTAGAAATTGAAGCTATAAAAGTGATTGAAGCAGGTCTTTGGCATTTCTATGGCTCTCCTTCTTTCTGCAAATTTGGAAACCAAGCACTTAATTGGAAGGAATTTAGCGAAAACAAAAATTCATTTGGAGTAATATTGACAATATTCTTCTAGAATATTGAATAACCAAAGGGATTAAGCTATCTACCTAGCTTTATAGGCAACTCTTTATGTATAGATGAGGCCACAACATCAAAGAAAAGAATTGGATATGCAAGTCTTTGTATGATTATGGAAATGTAGAATGACTTACCAAAGCAATCCCTCAATACATGTTTGGTAAAATAGACTTAGTGATTGAGGACTCAGTTAGATTCTCTTGCCAATGAAAGTCATCTCTTACACAACAAGGGAAGCTATGGAGGCTAACACAAAAGAAGTTTATAAAGGGAGACTACGCTAAAGTTATACCCTCAGAGAAAAAAGAAGTAAAAAGGGAGGATTCAATCTCCTTGTTTCTCCTTCTACTAATAACCAAAGCTCTACCATTCCAACTTCTAACCAAAGTGAGGAGGATCCTAAGTTAAACAATGCAATAAAGATTACTCAATCAACTCCAAGTTTGGCTACTAAAGATAACTCCATTCTAGCCTCAGACTCAATAGGCATACTGAGTTTACTCTCTTTAACAACTTTCATAAGATCTCTTCCTCATAAGAGAACATCAAGCATAAGTTAAGGGATCACTCTATAGTTAATGAGGACATCTTTATGGAGATATAAAGAGAATAGGAAGGAAAAATGCTAAGGGCTCTTATAGCCAAAAAGGGCTCTTATAGCCAAAAAGCTTCATAGTGACTATTCCAACTTGGAATTTTAGGGGCATTAATTTTGCAAAAAATTAATCCTTAATAATTTCTTACATGATATAAATTATATGCTTATGAGCCCTTTTGGAAACCAAGCTAAAATAGGAGAAATATAGGAAGTTGAATTTTTTGGAGAAAAAAATGCTCCATCCTCATCAATCATCAATATTATCAAAATGGGCATATCATTATAGCTTATAACTCTAGCAAACTATTTGCCTCACAGATCTTTAAAAAAAAATAAAAATTCAAAATCTTTGAAAACTAAGTAATGGACTTCTTACATGACCATAATTTATAATGGTTCCATACTAGCCAAGCATAATGTCTTATTTAATTGCTTCCTTTCCCTCAATTTTAGACGTTTTTCAACATAAGGATTCGCCACCTTTGAGCTAACCCTTGAGTGCATGTACTGTGTAAACTATGGACAAGAATTTTATCCTTTGTTTTATTAACAATTTTGTAAGCTAGATCCTTTATTTAATTCACCTTTATCCTAAATTTCTCTGGTTCTCTACCGCCATATATCATTAATGGTATTGGTTAAAGCCATCTTAAATATACTCTAATTATTTTTCTACTCCCATTTTTGCAACACTAAGTATCTCTTACCACTTCCATTATCCCAAATCCACACCACCTAATCCCTTTATCCATCCCTAAATTGTGATTGAGTAATTACATTCAAAATGAATATGCTCCATCATCTCAGTTTTTGCTCCACATAAGACATAAGAATCTAGTATGTTCACGAATTTTCTTAGTCTATCTCTGGTACTAAGTTTGCCTTTTATAAGCAGGCACAAGGTGGTGAAAGCATAAAGATGTATATGTTCATACCACACTATGTTATGCCAAGATACTTAAGGTGAGTGTTCTCTCAGTAGATTTCTATATGATTAATTTGTGAATTTCCTCGACTAATGACGCCTCCATATTACCTGATCTTATAGTTGTGTTTGAAAATTAATGAGAAGTTCTCTTACATGTATTGACCTGGAAATGAACTAAAGGTAAGAGCTTCAAATACTATTGTTTTCTCTCTTATTTCACTCCTTAGTGGTCGCAAGGGAGGCCAATTATCCAACCAAAATGTGGTGGAGCTACCATTCCCCAATTTGCTAATTTTATGTGTCTTCTTAAGAATCAGAATGTGTTTTAAGGTCAAAAAAGAATCAAGTTTTAGTTTCCAATCCCATATGCTGCCTTTTTTGATGTAATACAAATACACCTCTCCTACTCATGGTAAATTCTTGTCAGTTAGGAGTCTCCACTCTTTTGTCATCATTTGAACTTGATTTGAATTCCTTATAAGTAGAATTCCAAGTCCCCCCTTCCTTTTGACTTTGCAAACTTCCTCCCATTACTTTGACTGGTGGTCTACTATCCATTTGTCTAAACCAGATAAACCTGTTTAATATTCCATTAATGGCTTTGATCAAGCTCCTTAAAACCAAAGATGGGATGTCCAATATATATATGAACTACTCAACGTAAATTTTACCAACTGCATTTTACCTACCATTGCTAAAGCATCTTCTTTTCCAATTTGCAAGTCTATTTTTCTAATAATAGTTTAAAGTCTGTGAGTGAGGTCCATTTGGTGGTAACAAGAATGCCTAAATAGGTAAGGAGGTTTGCTCCATTTTAGACCTGTTAGGCAAACGAATGTGTTAGATTATGCATTTGCTCTACTTGATGTTAGAAGTTGGCTCTAGTCCTTTTTTAAGGACAAACTCAATAGAGCTTTGAAGAATTCCAATGTTGCCTCATTGATTTTTGCATATTGTCAAATCATGCATATTTCCTTTTCAATGATTTAGGAAAGGACTAATTTATCTGTTTCATTTATTTATGGAGCAAATCAAACCTTCTAGAGAAGCTTCTTGTTACAAGATCTTAAGAACTTTTTTTAATATATGGATGAATTTTGGCTAATTCAAGCGGACTTTAATAACACCCTATAAGTTTTTAAAGCAAAAGATAACATTTACTTGATGAATTTCAGTAATAATTCCAATGATTGTGTCAACTATATTAAGGTGACAAACCTTAAGTTTGGGGGGAATTTTTATACTTGGTCCAACAAATAATATGAAAATTGGCTTACAAAAAGGAAACTTAATAAAGAATTGAAGAATGAAGATTGGTTGCACCAATTCCCTAAGAGTAAAGCTTGCTTCATAAATCCATTATTTTTAAATTATTGTCTAATCCTGATTCAAAATTTAGCTCCCATTCTAGCCAAAAGATTCTCTTTTAAATTCAATAACTTCTTAGTTAATGTTGTGAGATTTGAGGATGCAATTGTAAAAGGCTTTTCCTTTAAAATCAGGTTTCACAAGGCTTATGTTAAAAAAAAACCTACATATAAACAAAAAGGAGCAAAAGCAGCTCAATATAATAAATTTTAGCAACATCCTTTAACCATTTCAGAAGCTAAAGCTTGATTTGTTCAAATTCAAGATGAGGTTTATAAGCAACCTAGAGTCATTAGTATCTAAGAAAAGTGAGTGACTTCAAATTCTTACTCAAAAGCAGTTGAGGTGTATAATTCCTTAGCTAGTTAAAGATCAAGAATTTTATGACTCAAAGAGAGGAATAAAAGTACAAATTTTTTCATAGGAGTATCTAAGTCAGAAGGAATAAAAGTAGAATTACATCTCTTCAGTAGTAGAATGAAGAATTAACTATCTCTTAGGAGGAGTTAAAATGAGAAGCTGCTAATTATTTCCTCAAAACCCTTGGGACACAATTTAAGAGTCACTCCTTTATCCATATCCTTAAATATTTCATCTCTAATCAATTTTCTATTAATGTTTCAAATGACTTATCTAAGTCTTTTCTTAATAAGAAAGCGGGTAAAATAGTGTTTGAATTGCATCCAAACAAATCCCTAGGACTTGATGATTTGAATGGACATTTCTTTTAAAGATCTTAGTACCTTATTAAAAGAATAGTTATAGATGCAATGTTAGAGTTCTTTGATGAAGGGAAATGCTCAAAGAGGTAAACAAAACTCTTATTTACCTCATTCCGAAAACCCCTAACCCACATCCAATTTAGGATTATCACCCAATTTCATGTTGTAATACACTTTATAAAATCATAGCTAAGTTGCTAGCTGCTAGATTAAAGAAAGTGCTAGACCCTATGAGATTGCTTTATAAAGATTCCATTCCTCTCTTAGACAAGAATCAAAAAAGGCTTAACAACTAGTGTAATAGAGCATTATCTTATGTAGGAAGAGTGCAATTGATAATTCAGTTCTTAATTCCTTATATACATTTCAGTCCTCTCATATTTTCCTTTATAAAGGAAAGAAAACAAAAATTAACTAAAGCCTCTTATGGTCTCGAGATCAAGGAAATAAATATATAGCTAAGGTAAAGTAGGATGAAGTCTACTTGCCTAAAAATAAAGAAGATTTAGGGTAAAGATGTCAATTTTGGCCCGGGTTGATCAGGCCACAGGCCAAAAGTGGTTGGCCCTACCGTAACTTCAAAAACGACGTTGTTTTTGATGTTGTTTTTTAAATATATATAAGGTGGGTCGGGTTAGCCCGATGGGCCATAGGCCACCTAGCCCGTGGTCAGGCTAGGCTTGGCCAGAAGCAGCCCGACCCATTGACGACCCTACTTTAGGAGTCCCACCTGTTAAACTCTTTAAAATAATAATGCTAACAAATAGGGCTTAGAGAATTCTAAAAAATAATAAGGGTCTGTAGGTCAAATAGATCCACTCTTACTACTTGAAAGGAAGGAGTTTCTGGAAATTGGAAATTAAATCCTTAACATCTTGGTTTATGTCTCAGCTGGTTAATTTGTGAGATTCCCTAGCAATGCAAGATAAGTAATGACAATATAACTTCCTTATGACATGATAATTAGAGTAGATTAGGTCCTTTTTACAAATCAAACACTACTTCATTCTTTTTACAATTCTTCCCTAATAGTTCTAGAGTTAATATCATCATCTTTGGTAGTGACTGGAAAATTGGGTTATAGGGTTTTCCACTTCCTTGATTGCCCCAAATAACCCAAATCCAAACCTCTAAGACTTTTACTAGTGGCTGAAACATCCCTCGGGCCAGTTCACCAATTTCTCTTATAAAGAGTTATTTAGACCTTACAAATAGAGACAATCTTGGTATCACACTATCTAAAATTAGAGGAGCTCCTTAAGGTTTCCTTCCCTATTTGGCTTATAATCAAGCAAAGATTATCTAATTTGGATAAACTGAGCTTCCTAAACATCCTTCAACAGTTTGTCTATGCAAAATTGATTAGGAATCTACTTAACATCTTTATTCCAAATGCGAATTCTCAGCATCAATCTGGAACAAAATTTAGTCTATTTACAAAGTTAGCATATTTAGATATGATGATGCTAAAATCTTTTAATGGTTTAGTTATATCAATGGTCCAATTAATGGTGATAAAGCCTTTTTCCAAATAGATTTTAGTTTAAATATATACGCAATTGCAAGACCTTTAAGGGAACAGAGAATTTCAAGGAGCTAGTAACATTTAATCTTATCTTTTGGATTAGGGAGTAGTTGATCATTGTACAAATCCATAGACACTCTACCAATCATCTGTCTTAGGCTTAGAGTCTTCCAGTCCTTAACCTAAGGAAATAGAGGTTAAACGTGGGAAAGGAATTATAAGTGATGATATGCAACATATTAAGATGCTCCTTATCAAGTTTATATGTTCTTTTGTTGCACTCTTTTGGGAAATAGGTGAATGTAGACTTTAGGTAACCTTGCCTTATACTTCTGGAATTTTTATCTATAATGATTCTCCTTACTAGTAAGGTTGAGATTGGACTCATATGGCTTTTGTTCACTTATGCCAAATACCTTAGCTCCTTAATTATAGCCTGCTGATAATCAAAATCTCAGGTTATGTTATTTTTTTAGCGTAATTTGGTTCTATGCTTATTAATTCTTAAAATGATAAGTTGTTTTAATTGCTTGTGATATGTACTCTTCTTCTACCCATCATTAATGAAATTTTTTAATTTCTCAAAAAATATTTATGTAATTATATATTTCATAAAGATATAAATGATAAATTTTTTTATAAGTTTATTAAAATATATAGTATAAGAGATTAAAATAACATTACTTTATTTCTAGGTATCTTAATTAGTGTTTGGTTATTATTATTAACACAAGTTTAACTTGGCGTGATCAAAACAATAGAAAAGATGATGAGAATTTTTCAGAACATGACAATAAATATATGCTAAGGTAAGCTAGTCTAAAATTCGCAAACTACTAATAAAAGAAGCTTGGAAATTATAGTAATCGACGTCAGTAACAAAGTGTTAATGACAAAGAGGATATGGAGATTGGTAATGAATAAGGAATCACAATAGGTCAGGTGGACCTATTCTTACTTCCTTAGGGGTAAAAGCCTTAAGGAAATGAACACCAAACTCTCCAGTTCCTGGTTTCTTTCCCAACTCTTAAAGCTTAAGGCCCTAATCTTAGAAAATATCAATTGTATTATAGGGAATAAAGAATTAGCTTCTTTATACTCTGATAATTGGAGTAAATTGGGGTCACTAAGCTGCTCATAATTATTGCTTACAATTTTGAACAAATTTCCATTATGTTCCAAGGTAAATGTATTGATCAACTCCAACCAATGATCCAATCGTCCTCCTAAACTCTTAACACATCCTAACTGAATATGATCTTGACCCCGAGAGAAATGATTACAATATATAGATCAAACCCCCCTCAAGAAAATTTACGGATCGATCTTGCAAAGAAGTGCCTAGGACTAAAGGGCTTAATCAAGTTTGGAGCAACATTGTATAGCTCCCTGCCGAAGATATCCTTCTTTATGTAGTTGATAGCTAGAAACAAACTTGCTATTCGTGATAGATTGAGCTATCTAACAAACTTGCTATTCGTGATAGATTGAGCTATCTTAACAAGTCCCTAATTTTCTGCTTATGTAAAAACCAGCTTGAGCCACTTATTACCTCTTCTTTAATTGTGATTACTCTTTTGCCATTGGGAGTAATCACAATTAACAAATCGAAAGTGGAAAATGGAAAAGATAAAGCAATGAAACCAATTGGCCTCTAAAATGCATATCAAACTTTCACAACGTCATCCGTCTGCGATGACATTAAATCCTTGTCTCCTATCACCATGTGATCGGTGTCTAATCCCAGTAGCCAGCCAGCTTGTGTTCTTAAAGAGGACTTGAAAACACGTTAAATGTTTAGCCACACTTCAGGGGAGACACCATTAATTCATGTGATTTGTTGCCCGGTCTGGTCGCGGATAATTAAAACCAATTAAAGCTCGAGTTGGTTCTCATAATAACAGGGAAACACCATGTTGGTGAGCTTAATTAACAATGGAATGATGAGTGTTTGAGAACTAGCTGTCATCTGACATTACCTTTGTCCTTAAATCCGTATGTCTCTGTACCACTCTTTACGCAAGCAACTTGCCAGATAAGGACGGATAAGTACGTTGCTTCTACCGCCAGCCTAAATGCTGTGAAATGTTATCGTAAAATATACACTCTATTCCTAAAATGATTAGGATACAACAACATCAAATCTTCGTTTACAAATTAGAGCAAAGCTTGATCATAAGAGATTTACGTTCCATAATTAAAGAATCGCCGGGATGAATCTCTTCGCCATACTTATCCGACATGGATCTCTTGTCACAATAATTTTAATAATTACTGTGACCCATATTATTTTAATAGATTCTAATATAAAAATAGGCCTAAAATAATAGTTATTGAACTTTTTAAAGGTAATTAGAATTATTAGGTTAAAAGAACCCTTCCCTCCCTCTTATGCAAAGTTACGTTTTACAAATATCAAAACAGATGTTTTTGCACTATTGAGAGAACGAAGAAAAGTCAGAAGGCAAAAGTGGATAAACTTTTACGTAAGGAAGGAATTTATAAACAAAAAGAGATTAGACGAACATACGAATATAAATCAAGATTAGTACTTTCTTCTTTTGTTTATAACATAAATATTAGGGTTTGAAAGATGTTGAATTATTTATATCATAAACGATCTTGGATGAATTCTATGCTTGAATTATTGCTTAGAATTGTTAAAGAATTATCTAACATGTGGTACCAAAGCTCATGTTAGATAATTCTTTAACATCTCTCATCTCTTAACTGACCCATTAAGAGAAAACATAATAGTTAGTCGTGCACAAACTAATGAAGGATTCCAAAATCGAGATTTCAGGTTGAACTTTCTTTTTCTTTTTTTTTTTGAAAAGTTAAAGTTAAAGTATCATTAACAGTAAAAGTAACAATACAGAGAGGAAATACAAAGGAGCTCAAAGATCATAAAACACTGCATAAGAATAAATCCAATGGGCGTTTCCAAAACAACTAATACTCAACGTTTAGATATACATGTGTAGGTTGAACTTTCTTTTTGGTATTTATGTATAGAAGTTGAACTTTGAACTATGGAAGTATTCAAGTCAGTCAACTAGATTACACGGATATTATGTTATAATAAGCACGATTACAACCTCATAAATGTGATCTCTTAGAATATGAATATACAAGGGGTGAGGAAGAAACCTTAAAAGCAATAACAACCAAAGTTATGCATAGTACTGGACCTGCACTCGACGACGTTTTCTGACCGAGTGAAAGCAAAATAGGTAGGCCACAATATAAGAACCCCTCAAACTGGTATTCTATTATCAGTTGCATTCACAATCACAGCCACGGGCCACCCCAGTTACAACTTTAACAGCTAGCATAGGCAGAGCAACTCCCATGGGTCCCACACGCAATGAGCAAGACCACACTAAAATAAAACGTGAGACCAAAAGAAAACCATGAAAC
>JAOQMM010000171.1:6678433-6690238 GCA_027563515.1 Erythroxylum platyclados | reverse complement strand
TTCCTCATGCTCGTAGATACGCTAGTAGGATGAGCCGAGTTTGGAGTGTCGCCTCCTAAAGAATCTGCTCGGTATTCTTACTTTGTTGTTTGAAGATCCTGTAATTCATAATAATCACCTTTTATCTCTCATTTTTACTTAACTCTCACATTATTTGCATGTTGAATATATAGAAAATAATTAAATGATGATATCTACAACTTTATTTAACATAAATTCTAACTGACCATATCTGCATTGTTCCATATGCAAGACAAAGTCTACAATTACGCCTTTTTCCCCTGAAGATTGAAATGGCCAACATAAAAGACAAATTTAAGTAGGCAAATTTTCACGTAACATCTCGATTGTTGTCTCTTTCTCATCTTCTTTTTCACCTTTATTAAAGAAAAAGGAAGGGTTATCATATCAATTGTTGCCTGAGTTAGGAGCAGAACTGCAGTTAGCATGTGAATATAAATATATAATCCCATCTTTTAGGGATGGAAGCATGAAGGTAGACTGGGTTGCTTACTTTGTATGAACATGGATTTTCTGAAGTTATTATCTATTAGTAATTAATATTGGTCAAATCACTTGCTAAGATTAATAGGGTAATTTAATTTACAAATCACTTATTAGTATGCTTCATATAAAGAACGTGTGTCCACGTGAAAATGATGTCGTCAACACGAGGATGCAATGTAAATATATGCTTGCAAAATCTCAATCGTGCCATATACGTACAGATATATTGACACTACAACGGAAGGAGTTTTGGGGACGAATATTTTCATTGCTAAAAGCTAAATATTTTCATTGCTAAAAGCTAAATATTCGTCGCCAATACTTTCTATCGATGATAAAAATTCGTCGTACGAATCGTCACAAAATTGCGGTAGCAAAATATTATTAGCAACGGTTTTACAATATCGTCACAAATTATATTTTGCTTTGATCTCAAATACGTCGCGAAAAGTGATAGGTGAAAGAAAGGAAAATCGTCGGGAAAGATAATTTGGAATGTTTTCTTTTCATCCATATTTGTAGGTAATATTATTTTGCAATATTTTTTAGATTGTAACAAATTAGATTTGGCGACAATTTTTTGAACGTAGGTAAAAGTTATTCTGAACGTAACTAAAAAGATTTGGCTGAAATAAAAATAAAAATAATTAAATTACAGAATTATAAACACTCTTATCGTCAAAGAGATTTTTTCGTGGTAGATATTTGAAAATTTATCTTGGCCTATTTGATATGAACATATTAAATTCTTCTCAAACTTTCTCAAATCAATGGATTCCATAAGATTTCTCATTTAGTAAGCTTTTCAAAATCTATCATTCTCTTTTATCGGATCATAACAAATCGGTCGGTTCAAGTTGTGGGATGTTACAATGTTGGGTTTGCAAGCGAAGTCAACAAAAAGGATACGCAATCTAGAAAATAGAAAGGAGCCGTCCAATTAATGCGTAGCTGCATAATTTGAGTTGTGTCCCATATAATCCCTTTAATTTACGCATTTGGCTTTGGGTTGTCTACTCTCTTTACGTCTCTGCTACTTCATCAAACCACCAGTTGCTCAGCAAGTGGCGATTTAGCCGTGAAAAGATATCTCAATTCTACGTAATCTTTAATAAGAAATATTGTGCTAGACAAAGAGAAAGCATAATGGACCCATTGCTATGTAAGCCCTTTTCCCCTTAAATTTTGGCCACGCGGACGCGGTTTTGACACAATTCTTTGCACCTAAGTTTGGTCATCATAGTAGTTAATTCATTAGGGTCTACAAGTCCGGTGCTATCCTTTACGTGATAATGATAGTTCTCTTCCTTGTACTTAGGAAACTAGAATCCATAACATCTTTATCATATTATATAGATCAAAATTTAGGAGATCGCATTCTTTTTCTCTCCACTTTTTTTCTTTTTTTTTGAAACAATGGCATTCTTTTACATTTGAGACTATTGGTTTCCATTTAAAATATGTTTGATTGTGAGTTTATTAATGGAATTGAATGTAATGTAATATTAATTATTTCATCATTTGAGAAGATGAGGATTTATAATAGAATGAGATGGAAGACGAGGGTTTCATATTACATCTCATTTCATCCTAAACAGTAAAAATAAGAAACCTCTAATTTTGAAGGTTTAGGATGGAATATAAAATGTAGACAACTTTTCACTATATTATATTATAAACCCTTCTTTCAAACAACATTTTACTATATTACGTTATGAACCCCTCTATCTCTCTCAAATAACAATTCTTTAATATTACATTCATTTACATTTCATTCCATTATAAACTATTTTATTTTAATTACATTCCGTTTCATTTCATTAAAATCTTACGTCTAATCAAATATAACGAGATACTATCTTAAGTCTAAGGCATAATTGAGTAATAGAAACCTAAGAGAGAGAGAACGATATTCAACTTTAATGTATGGAAGAGATGAAGTCTACCCTTAACGTGTAAGGAGGTGCCAAACTTCATCACCTTTATCATAAGTTACGCAAGTGGCCAAAATCTTGTCCGTACGTTTGCGTAAATGTGTGATTGTTGGGTTTCTAGGTCTTTAGTTTTAAGTAATAAAACTATTCATTTGGACATATCTGTGATTGAAAAAGAAGAACCGAACTGTGTCATGAATGCTTTATGTTGTGCATGACTTTTTATTACCATAAACATAATGAAATCTTTTTGACTTTGTGACTTGCGATTCATAAGAAAAATAAGAAAAAAGAAAAAGGTAAGCTGGAAAAGAAAAAGTGAGTTCATATTTTTTTTCTATTGCTGCTCTGTTCTCCAATTAGAGAATTGCTGCTTTTACAATGTTATCCTTCTTTTTGTTTTAATATCAGGATTGCGATTGGAATAACACGCTTTGAATGACTAATAAAGTCATTAAAGGAAATCAGGAAGATGCTAACCTCTTCCAAATTGTCTTCGCTGCTTTATATATTCAAGCTGAACTTAGAGGAACAGCAAATTGTTCAAAGAACAATCCATTATCGCCTCGAATCTTCTCCAGCAGATTATTAGAAAGATAAGAAAAGTTTGATTGGCGAAGAATTCAAGTTTAAAACTCAGTTTCACCATCAAAACTTCTTAGAATAAATAACTCTCAAGACATCTTTCTGATGGTAAATTTAAATTTTCATTTGTGGTATAAGTAGCAGTTTCTTTAAGGTAAATTGTAGAGCAACCGGTAAAGTTGTCCCTTTGTGACTATAAAGTTACAAATTTAAATTACAAAAATAATCTTTTTATAAAAATATAAAAAGAAGGTTATTTATATTACCACCCTTTCTAAATTTCTGTAAAGCAAGAAGTCTTATATAATGAATATGACAAAAATTTTTTTAATTTTTAGTGGTCCGCTTGATATTTCATTACCTAAATTTTTTCTACAAATATAAATAATTGCTTTTTTCCATTGAATTAAAAAAATTTAGTAAAAGAAATATTGATTTAATTTTTTATGAAAACAAATTAAATTGTGTACGGTTCTAAATATTTTATAATACCCTAACTAAGAATTAAAAAAGTAACATATTAAAGTAAACGATATAAAGAACAAGGAAAAAAACTTATGTTTAAGATTTACAAATAAAAAACTTGTGCATATAACTATATTTTCTCTATGCTTGATTTGTGTGGGTATATATATATATATATATATCAAACATAAAGAAACTTACAAATCGGTTCTTACGCAAATTTTATTTTGAAACCAAAGAGTAAAGTCTCACATAGAAACTTTATAACATTTCGCAGTATAATAATTTATAGAATAAAAAGATTGTGAGAATTAAAAATAAAAACCCTAATTTGAATATTTTTGTTTTCTTTTTTATTTTTATTTTTAAATTCAGTAAAAAAATTGTTTGTTTGAATTTTTTGAGTTGTTCCAATTTTTATCACTTATGCAAACTAGTAAAAAAGTACTTTTTGTTTTTTTTCTCTATTTTTTCATAATCTAATTTAATATACATTTAAATATGTACTATTTAATATTAACGATTAATAATTTATGAATAATTTAATTTAACTTAATAACACAACTCAAAATTCGTGTTAATAATTAAAAACATTTATTAACAAATAAATATTAATTTATAAATAAAATTATAATTGAATTATACAGTGCATATTATTTAGTGTATTGAAAAAATCTATTCCTATAATAATTTATCAAATTTCAATATAATAAATAAGAAATATAAATTTTTATTTTAAATATAATTCTGGAGATTTAATTTTTAAAATTCCTGAGATCTGAAACAGTTCTAAACATTTTCAAATCCTGAGTCTTTATAACCCTAATTATAGTATATACGAAGCTTTCTCCTACATGGAAATGATAAGCCTGACCAGACAACTTGCAAAAGACGAGTCTACGAGTCTATCCAAGTTTATTCTATCTAATCCTGTCTTTAGAAAAACGTCGTCGTTTTCGTAATGGGCTGCGAGACTTAGAGGCATAACTTAATAATTAGTCACAGGTGTGACTTAAATAAGCCTTGTAACTCTCACAATAATAATTTAATATATGATATAATATAATATAATATAATAAATTTTATTAAATAATAATTATTAATATTTTTATATAATTAATAATAAAACTTTTATTAATAAAAATAGAAAATATATCAAAAAATTATTCTTTAATTGTATAAAGAAAACACAATCCAAGCTATCAATCTTTGTGCAAAACCAAAATCATGAATCTAGAACAGTTTCAATCATCAAAATCGCCATCATTTTCTAGCAGAATTAGCTTCTTGTTCAGTTGGTGTAATATTGATAGCTTAAAATATTTCAACTGAATTAGATTTCTGCTCAACAAAAAAAAAAGATTTATTAACCCCTCCAAACTTTCAACAAGTTCATTTATTAACTGAAGAATACAATTTATATAAAAATATTAGTATTAATTATTTAATAAAATTTATTATATTAAATATTATTCTATAATACTAAAATATAAACTATAAAATATTATATTAACATTTGTTAATTGTTGCAAGTCACACGGTACAGCTACCCATTGTTAATTTTTTTAACGAAAATAACAACATTTTAATTCTAAACGGAGTAACATTAAACAGAAGATCTCGTCTCGTCAAAGACGGAAAGAGGAGATACATCCATGTCATGAAAGTTGAAACAATTTACAGACCTTTGTAGGATCATTGTCTAAAGGCCAAAATCTTTAACCCTTTTTAGCCCATTGCTTGATTACTATCAGTTTCATCGGTATCCAACCAGCCCACTGAACTTTTGAGTCAGTACATCAGGTTCCACTTGATCAAATTAGCCTATAACCTTTAATTCAAGTTACCCCATTATATCAAATTAGAAGCTTTCCAGTTACCCCATTAAATCAAATTAGAAGCTACAAACTTCAATTTCTTTGTCCACAAGAGAGTTTAGTTCATAGTTTAGTTCAAGTTTCTAAACTCAAGTCCTGTTTGGTATTAGATAATCTTTTAAGAAAACCACCATTTAGTAAAATTAATAGATTACTTCCTATAAACAAAAGCCAGGCTTTAACTATGCCCTAAACGTGAATGCACCTGTTTCAAGTACTGTACAGGTTTGAAAGTACTGAAAGCTGCAACATATAATATTCGTCTTCAGCAGATCCTGAAGAATAAAAGAAAAAGACAAACTCGTCATTCTAACGATCTTGACACCTCCTTAAAGTCTGAATTTAAGGAGTAAATTAAAAGCACAGACGGTCCTAGCCGTTGCCATCTCTCTGCAAGAACACACAAAAGGTGGTTAACACAAAACAAATAGGGGAAGAAAAGGTCAGAATCGGTGACCCAACTAACAGATGATAAGATTGAAGACCACCAATCAGGTCATACCTCAGAGGAAGAAAAAGCCAGATCGTGGAAACTAATAGGTACAAAAATAGGCAATGTCAACATCGATACTAGCAAAGATAACCCGGAAACGGACAATTTCATTAACAGACATGAGAATCTTTGCACACATATCAATATGTTTGTCAATTTAGCAAATCAAAGAAATTTATGACAGCTTCAGGAGTTCTAGTATCCTAACCTTGAAGAGCTAGAGGCGATCTGGCGATGGGCATCAAGTTCTCATTTATAACAGAATGCACTTCCACATATATTAAGCCTTCTTCCTCCCCTGACGTCTTCAGGAATCTGGAACATCTTCTTGCTTAATGGAAACTATTTTGATGCCCTGTTGGATATAGAATGATCCTTAACAACCTAATTGAAAACTTTAAATGGAATTGCACTTGATTGTGTTCAACCAAGGACGCACCTGTGCTCAAGATAGAAGCAACCAATTTTCATTCCAGAAGAGACTATACTTAGCAAACTAGATCAGAATGTTGCAACTACTTAGTTATATCCATTAGAGATCTTCTGCAATTTGGAAAGGCTTTTTCAGTATGTGGGACTGAGGTCTCCAGTAACAGGATTCATGATCTGAGTCATTTCCTGGTAGAAAGCGTATCATTATGTACCCACTCAATTCCAATTGTTTCTTTCATGTACTGCCTATTTCATCAACCCACTTGACACTCAATTCCATAAGAAGCCTTCTTTCATTCATCTAATCCCATCTCTCATTAAACCCACTTGACGCAGTTGCTGGTACAATTTTTACAGAACCTGACGGACTTGGATACGTTCATCAAATGACAGGAGCAATGTCCCTACTTCTGCTCTAAAACGACAGAGGGCAACACAGTCGCCACCATCCAATCCAATTTGAGGACCCGACAAGAATATATTTTCTAATAAATTCTTGCGGAATGAGTGAACCAAGAATAACCAAGAAGTTCCACCAATTTCAACAAGTTTAACAGGAGAGTGTCTCCGAGCAAACATTAAGTGGACAACTTTGGACCACGCTATAGGCACAGTTCTACAACAAGCAACAGTACCACACCTCCCCCAGAGAACACATGATTTAGCCAGACAAGAGACAAATCAAGCATGTTATATCAATAACTAAAAAGAATACACAGTTAAGGAAGAAGCTTATATTGAAAGTAACAGGGGATAACAGCTGAGTTAGATTACAAGAAAAAAGAAAAAAAAAAGGATAGATTTTCAGCTCCTACATAGCTAAACTCTCATCTGATCACCCCAACGATAATTAGTATATTGCAATAAATTCCCAATAAGCCAGTAATTCTCAATTTAATCACCAGCCCATCAAATCAAGGTTCTCCAAAATTGTTGAAGACCCATCTCAATATAATTCTACTACTTCTCATCTGGTATCAATCTAACCCCAAGCTCACCAGCGACAATAACAGTGGTCGCCATGTCAATAAACATACCATGCTCAACAACCCCAGCGAGCCTCAAAATCGCATCGCCGGCGGCTTTCAAATCCCCGATATCTCTCTCAAAAAATAAGTCCACAATATAGTTTCCATTATCAGTAACAAAGGCTTCATTGTTCTCACCACCACTAGTCCTCAACTTCGCCACGCAACCTGCGTATTCAAACAGCTTCTGCAACCTCTCTTGCGTGAATTTCCAACAAAAGGGCACCACCTCCACGGGCATCGCTCCATTAGCACCAACATGTTTAACTAATTTGGTCTCATCAACAATAACAATGAACTTCTTACTCGCGCTCTCAATCATCTTCTCCCGGAGCAGCGACCCCCCTCGGCCTTTCACGAGATTGAGACCCGGGTCGACCTCGTCGGCGCCGTCAATGGAGATATCGACGGTGGGGTGGGCATTAAGGTCGGACAAAGGTATACCGAGAGACAGAGCTTGTTGGTGGGTCTTTTTAGAGGTTGGTATGCCGACAATGTTCTTCAACTTGCCCTGATGAAGCAGATCAGCAATACGGTCGACGGCGTGCTTGGCGGTGGAGCCGGTGCCTAGACCAACAACCATGCCGGACTCTACAAACTCGACGGCCTTGTAAGCGGCGATCTTTTTTAGGTCATCTTGGGTTAGAATAACAGGGGATAAAGATAAAGGAGCATCTTTAGAGAGGGCATCCGATCCAATAAAAGGAGGGCATGGAATGGCCATACTGGTACAAAAAGAGCACAACAAAAGAACCGAGAGAAGGGATTAATGACTATATCATATCAAATAGAAGGGAAGGCGATAGAGAGAGAGAGAGAGTTTTTGGGTGGTGGCGGGATGAGAGAATTCATAGGGCTTGAGGAATTAATTTATAGAGAATGAGGGGTGAGCGTTAGGGTGGGGGCGACGGTGGTCCAGTGGAGGACGAAGCAATTGGTAAAACGAGAAGCCAAAAAGGGTTTCGCTTTTTATTTTTCAGAAAAAAAATTAAAATCATGTTTGCATTGCTGGGCGTGTTAAATATTAATCGCGTAGGAATTAGAAAACTGGACTTGACTAATCCACGAGGAAACTCGTTTGTTTTGGACCCCACAATTATCTCCCTTGGTCCCACGGTCAATGCACGTATAAACTTTATTCGATCACTCCATAATCTTTGTCTAGGATTCTCCACTAAGGTTTTGTTATAAATTTGACAAAATTGCACTTTAAATCGATATGAATTCTTTTCAGTGGTACTTATTAGGAACGACTAAAGACTTTTAGCTCAACTCGATTTGAAGTCAACATTATTAATTTAACTTGATTAGGATTCATACTGAATTTGATCTTATACTTTACAGTCCAATTTCGACCAAAGCCTGAATTTCATTGTATACAAAATAATGTTGTCTTGTTTATGCAACATCATTTCATTGATGAACATTTAACTCGTCAACATCGCTTTATCTTTGGTGGAGGTCACTTTATTTTTGTTGGAGATCTACTTAATCACAATTTTAGAGGTCCCTCGCCCTTTTCTTTACTAACACTCTTGATTGATTAAACTACCTGAAGGCATGCGATCGTATATATCGTTTAACCTATTCTAAGCCTGTGTCACAAATTTCAGTCACAAGTTTTACAATAAATAAATAGAACATGCTGAAATTTATCAATGAAAATTTATGACATAGAGTAGGAACAACTTAAAAGGAATAGAGGATCTGATCTTTACCTGAATACTAATAATATATGTTTACTATGTAAAGTAGAACCTGAAATTGCAGAGTACTTATTTTTTTAGGTGTAGATAATGAAGCTCTCCAAGTGTGACCCTGACTAGTAAGAATGATGTGTCCAGATGAAGAAGATATGACTTGAGATGATTAGTGATTTAATAGTTACCAATAGTCTCCAAAATTTAGAGCCCTTTCATGATTATCTTCTACTAGAGTGCTCTTAGCTTAATATAATGTTGCTTTCTTAAGATTTCTCAACACATGGAACTTCCAGTGGGTTGATGAGTGGTTGGTTGAGTCTTGTTTCTACTTGTAACATTCTCAAATTCTTATTCAATATATTCAATTTACTTTTTAAAAAAATGATATTTTGATTATTCATATCATGCCTCTACATCGTACTTGAAAACTTGGGTGCATCGACTTTGCTTCACAGAATCTAATTTCAAATGGACAATACTTAAAAACTTGGTTTCTCTATTTATGCACTAACTTAATCTCCTCAAGTTTGTTTTTTTCTTCATACTCTTTATCTACATCTTTAAGAATACTTTCTCCATTTATAAAGTTAGTATAGATGTATCTGCCATAACCCAATAAAGTAATATCATGAATATGAAAGGAAGGGTTAAAGGAAGGCATATTTTTGTCACCTAGTTCATATCTTGTCTTTTAGTTTTTGTATTTTAAGTTTATCTTGAAGTTATTTTTGTAACACGTAGCATGAACCTTATTACATGTCTCGGATCTTTCATGAAAGGAAAATAAACAAAAGAAATGAGGAATACCTGATTTTGGCTCCATTTCAACTTTCGAGATGGTTTCCGAGGCTGAAACGAAGTCAAATCTTCCAGAACCTTGACGAGAATCATTCACCGACACGTGGTAAACGTCTTTCTACATTTTTCTCAAAACGTAAGTGCTTGTAACGGGTCAGAGAATCCGTATGCTTACGAATGATATGAACAACTGTAGGAGATCTTAACCTTTATATATAGTTTTCATATTGGGCTTCCCCATCACAAGCCTGATATGGGCCCGATCTATACTAATTGAGATCCATTTTCCTTTTGGACTTTGACCCATTGACTTAGATCATTTATTGGGCTACTTTATTATCTTTATTTGGATCAAATTATGTAACTTAACCGATAAGTTATTGAAAAACCAAAAAATACAATTAATGGTTATCCAACTTTATTGGAAGTGTCCAAATTATCTAACATTCTCCCCCTTGGACAATCATCAATTGTAGTTTTGACTCAAGTTTAAAAACAATTTGAAAACTCGGTTAAGTCACGCTACTGTATTGGTATCAAGTTTAAAAGTTAAAAACATTTGATCCAAAGATAATGAAAGTCCAACATTCTATCCTGTAAGGCTTTCGATACCGAAAAATATCAAACACATGTGTCATGTGTGACATAGGTCCAATATAATCACGCATATCTAATACTTTACTAACATGAATGGGAAAATGGAGTGTGGCAAACTAGGATGATAATTGTATGATCTAATATGTATCATTTGCGTTTGTAGGTCTCAATTTCTCCAACTTTATGCTAAACTGCATATGCTAAACCACAACAGAGAAATCTTGTTTTCTCTCACCGAATGCTAAACAGCATTAGAGAAAACCTTTATGCTCTCTAACTGAATGCTAAACTACATTAGAGAATCTTTATGGGATTAAAAATTTATATCCCTTATGACATGTTAAAACGTATGGATATCCTATTTAAACTCTGTGTGTCTAAATGACATAGGCTTAAGGTCAATCTATATATATGCCCAATGACCTTTAAAATGCTTAAGATCAACACAAATCTTAAGACTTTCGTATGTATTATGACTATACATTAGAACAGTTATTACTGATAATAAAATGATGATCATCTATATTAATAAATAATCATAACATCATAATACATCAAAATGTATAAACATATAAGGAGCAAATACAACGATCCCTAATTACTACTGTCTAAGAACCTCAACACGCCCATACTGGATACATGTTTAACAAACACTAGTGGGCGAAGTCCTTTAGTCAACGGATCGGCTAACATCTTCTCAGTCCTGATATGCTCCACTTCAACGTCACCTTTTTAAATAAACTCCTTAACGGTCAAGTATTTGACCTCCAAATGCTTAGACCCTGTGATATTCTTATTGATGTTATTAAACAACATTGCAGCAAGATTATCACAGTACAACCGAATGGGTCTAGCTACTAACTCAACCACAGACAACTCAGAAATCAAGTTTCTGAGCCAAACCGTCTGTATAGTAGCCCCATAGCATGCAACAAACTCTGTATGCATGGTTGAGGAAGTTACCAGTGTCTGCTTGACACTCTTCCACGATACTGCATCATTTGTCAATATAAAAATGTACCTTGAAATGGATTTGGGATCATCTGGACACATATCAAAATCGAAGTCTGTATACCCTGTAAGGTTTAAATCGTTGACCTTCCTGTGTGTACATGTCAATCGATTTACCATTCCCAATAACAACATAGAGGCAATTGTAACATAAGCTTTACAGTCACAACAAATTAAGGATAAAGACCAGACATGTAAAGTTACAAATAACAAACTTTATTTCATAACATCTCGTAAAGAGTTCACACGAAGCTAAGCCTTAACTGAAACTAATCATAGTTAGCAACTTCAGTAACTCCTCATTGCAGCTTGCTATTCTTGTCGGAGCATCCGTTACTGCACTTGTTCACGCAGCTTGACACTTTCTTTTCACCT
>JAOQMM010000171.1:6615657-6645854 GCA_027563515.1 Erythroxylum platyclados | reverse complement strand
ACAATCTAGGAAAGAAATTAAATAAAAGCTAAAGAGGAAGAGAAGGCAACAACTTACGGAGGTAGTGAATGAAGAAGGAAGAATCACCCTCATTGAAGACAACAACCTTTTGGAATAATCTTCAAAAAGAAATGAGGATATAATTAATTAGTGAGAAGCAGAAGCAGGTAAGAGTGTAAGAGATCACCTAAATATCAACATGCAAAGATGCAAAGACTGATTGGCAAGAAAGCAGTAATGGGTTGAAAAGAAGGAACCAGAAGCATAATAACGAAGGAGCAAAGGAAATCTGTCTACCCACAATAGTGAAATTGAAGAGACAACACTATGTGAAGCTAGTGAACACCACATATGCATGCAAATAATGATAACATTTCAATATGCTTTTGTACCATAGTGAAACGATGTAGCATTGACGCAAATGGTAGTGAACCATATAATATTATGTGAAAAGCAATTTTCTACTAATGAAATTTTAATTTAAAAAAAATCTAGCAAGTCTCAAGATAAATCAAATTAATACAAATTTATGAGGCATTTGGAAGAAAGTATCAGGTATCAAATTTTACCATCCTTTTGAGTAAAATATGTTTACGTTAATACATGCTACATGCATAAAAAGAGAATTCATTCTTAAAAAAAGTAGTGGGAATGAGCTAAAATTTATAGAAGTTCAAAAACTACAAATTCATATCTATATGAAATAAGAACCTCAAGTTAACAAATATAATCTACAACCAAAGGTTTAAGATAGTTCACAATGTATTGGTAGGATATGTCATGCCCTAACTAGATTTGATATAAATATTATAAAGGGAATGATGATTTATTGCTCAGGACAATGACCCTATTACTTTTAAGGATTGACACTTATTCTTCAAAATGGCTTTAAGTTAGAAATACAACCATTTTCACTAACCAAGTACATACTTTAGTGGATGCACCTATTAGGATTAATACTATTAAATACAAATAAGAGAAAAAAGAGACATGGATGTCTATTTACATGCTTACAAAACATTATTTTTTTTAATGAGAATTTTCTTTGAGATGTGTCTATGGAAAATTTTGAAAAATTTTTAATCCAAAAAGTTATCTAATTTGGTATATAAGCTGCAAAATTTTTACTTATGGACTTAAATAAGTGTCATAAAAGTAAAACGTATATTTTCACTAGACAAGTCATAGATTTTATTTTAAAAAATGAATGAACCATATGGCTATTTTTATGAATATAAAGTTCTTATTTTCACTGTAAAGATATATTTATTGTAATGGATACCAAGAAAAATAATTGATAAAGTGTAAATATAGCATTTTAAAACTAGATTAAAAATTAATTACATATAATGAACACCTACTTCCTAATATTAAAAATTTATGGATTCAAAATCTAAAGATGAAGCTTTTAAAAAAAATTGGCTTCCATATCTTAGACCATTATATTCTTACCCTAGCTATAGTATTTTCAAACTAGTAAAAATTATCTTTACTTAATGTGAAGTAATTGACGTGCTATCATATATCTTATTTATAAATAAATGAAAATCCAACAAATACAATCCATTTTTAAGCATATGGTTCTGAACCCCTCATGCGTCGCTCTTTCTTGGAACCACTCTTTTTCTTTAATTTCCTTTTGTGCATTTTTGGTTGATTAAGACTTGGTTCTCTGTTCTCTGTTCTTCATCTTATTCTTCTAATCCAAGTTCATTATTTAGAAAATGGCCCCATATTAAATAGGCAAATGGACTTGCCAATTAGTTGGCCTTTAGAATGGTCTTTACAAACTTATGGAAGTGGATCCAAGATGATGGAGATTTACAGTGCCTTTCTTCTTCTTCCTCTTCTTTTTTAGATATTCTTATACTAAATTGTACGACCTTTATAGATCAATATTAAACTTCTATAAGTTTATAATAGAAAATAATTACTCAAAATAAAAACTCTTATGTAGCACAGTATCATTAGTCATACAAAAAGCGTACACGTTACCAAATTAGTTTAAGACTTATATTTTAATAATTATTTCCTAATTTGATTCTTCCATAGAGTTATGATATATATATAAAGATGAAATTTTATTATGAAATTAAAGTATTTAGTAAAATTTGATAAATCTTAGTATGCTTATCGATGCTTCTAAAAGTTCATTTGTTGGGTTATGCTCGTACTTCAGGTCTGTCACTTGAGGTTGCATCTTCGGGAAGATGTTGAGTGGTCTTTAAGCCAGTAAGAAAAGGCGTCATAGTGGTTTTCGCTTATAACACTTTGATGTTTAAGTTAGTTTTAGGTTTGCAAAAGATTTTAGTGAGGGTCCTAGGCTTAACTTTGTGGTGACCTTAACCTTATATATACTGAGGGTAGCAGGTATGAAGATATGGTGACGAAGACAAATGGATGAGGCCTTTATAGGAGCGGTTGGTGCACAGCGTGATGAATTTGGGGCATGGGTAAGCTGCAAGCAGGGTTACTATCATAAATGCGGCAAGGTACAGGTTCTCTGGGATCCATTGTTGATGTTAGGCCTCTAGAAGCTTATTTGGCCCATCTAGAAGGATATCGTGCAACATTCGTGCCTGCAAGCCTTGAGGTAGATTCTTGGCTACATCGAGGCTAACCGGTTATAACTATTAACGGGTCATACCCATACGCAGGCTTGACAAGTTGTTGACTAGTTGTTGGCAAGTTGTCACAAACTATAGTGTTGGGTGAAAAACTCACACTTTTGTTTCGGAAATTTTTAGGTCATAGTCTTGGGAATTGCAGAGGTCTCACAACCTCAGCCTTTCATTCCACCTTAATTATTTGAACCATTGGTTATTCTTATATAAATAAGGTGATAACATATTCCAGCAGTAATGACTCGAGCTAGCGAGTTAATCAACCCCTTGAAGTCCTCATCCTGTACCAAATCTGGGGGCGTAGGAATGGGCAATGGTAAACCTGTGGAGAGGGAAGAAGGGTATGACTTGCCTCTAACCTTGGAGACCATTCCAATGAATGTTGATAGATACGAGGACCAGCGGTACATTGGGAGGTTAAGGCTTACAGACTTCGTAGAGCTACCTTCCAAGTTCAACATTCCTCTATACGTTAAGGTGCGTCATAATTTCTAAGACAGAGAGAGCATGCTTCTTAGGTTTAAAGAAGTCAACGGATACTTCAGTGGTTTTACAAGAATGGTATTCAGCTACTTTTCCATGACATGATCCTCAATATAATTGATGACAGGCATTTGCCTTAGCCAATTGCATCCATACCCGTGGTGTATTATCATATGTTTTGCAGTCGCCTATTACCTTCAAGATGTTAAACTATCTTTATAGTTGTTCTAATATATGCGACAAGTCAGACATACGGGAAGTATTATGGATATTCAACCTAAACTTCAGAAAAGAAAATAAAAAAATGGGGCTCTTCGCTTCTCTAAGGGGCACACATTATTGAAAAGAGAAGTTTGTGTTCCTTGATCTGAAGGATGGAAGTAAATAGAGCGTTAGAGTGGAGGGACGTCAACCTTTCATAGGAGATACAAAAGTCATGCAGTGCTGAATCCTCCAGCATAAGAGCCTTCCTACTGCTCCACAAAGATGCAATAGTGGATGAGAAAACCTTATTGGAACCTGGCATTTTAAATAAAGAAATTTTTTTGTTTTTCTCCTTTGGTTCTTGCTAATAATTTGCTCATCCGAAAGGAATTTCATAACAAAATATAAACATCATCAACGCTCATGTAATGTCCTCTTTAATCACATTAGTAAGATACAATATCAAAACTTAAGAAAACAAACTTATAACACGTTCTTAGAACCACACAATAAATATTTAAAAGTTGGATATGATTTTGTTTGTTAATAAGTCGTAATCATTCAAAATATATATTGTTAAATTTTTTAATGGTGAAACGAAGTCATACAAATATGAAAATTTCAGTTTAGAAAATTATACTCATACTTCATTAATGACCCAATTTCTTTCTAATATCACATATCTTTCAATCAAGCATGTTTTAAGTGGTTTTACAACTCTAAACTATCTAACAAAAACAAATTACATTACTTTCACAAATATGGATTTTCTGAAATAAAACAATTTTTTAGCTTTTTTCAATCAAAACTTTAAAGTTCTCTTCTAGGTTTGATTTCCTAACGAACTAAGATCTAAATAGCCACTTAAACATAGATTAAAGTAAACAAAAAGTTAAAATAGTTTTGATTTCAAGAAGATAAAAAGATAGAGTCACAAAGTTAATGACATGTCATACACATTTCATCTTAATTTTCTCACTAACTATTCTATCTTTAATGTAAACATGAACTAATAATCAAATTAGTGTAACTGCATGTTGAATTGTTACTTGGTTAGTCAAGATTATTGTTTAAGTATAATCATGAAATGGAGTAATCTAACCTCACTCTAAAATATATAAACTCAACAATTTTTCATGTTCAACCTGAATTTTCAATAGCTATAAAATCAATTTTAAGTATATATTTCAACATCTAATTTGCCTCTTAAACTCAAACCAACTTGATTAAAGATTTCATAGCCAAGAGTACAGCATTTGACACTTCATTTAAGTACAAAATCTAAACAAATCCTCACAATTTTCCTCGCACAACTCCTGTTTGATCTTGTAATACTTTTAATGTAATCCTAACTTGGTGTTTCCACATCTAATTCAATCAAGACACATATCTTTACATAATTCAACTAATAAAACAAAACTTCTATAAACTAATAAACCATAAAAGAAAAAAATTCCCGATCTGTCATAATGCATATTAATCATTTTTTCGTGTATAATATCCAATACATGGTTATTTCATGGAAAAGACATTATTTAAACTTATTCATCCAATTCTCACATATAAGAGTAACCTTATCTATGAGTTGAAATTAGGAAAAATCCAAAACCAAAATAATTCAAAATAAAGAAACCTATAAATTTTGCTAAGCCAATAAGTATATACAAAGTGAGGGATTGCAATTCAAATCAAGTATAAAAATCAAAGAAATAAAACATAAACTAATCTAATATTCAAAAATGAACTAGCACGTTTCAAATTTTAGTTTAGTCATGTAATTTCGATATATCCGAGATATTTAACAAGTTGAACGTAGATAACTAACCAACTGGTTTATACTTGTTCCTTTTCACTTTTGGAAATTGAGCTAGCTCAATTCTAACACGTTAAGCACAAGGAAACACAATCAACAACCAAAATTTGTTCAAAGAACATTCAAATTCGAGCCCATATAACTCCAAATTAATCACTAATTCTGCTTATCACATTCAAATAATTAAGGATTCATCCAATCAAATAAGAACATGAATAAACATAATCAGAAATTCCAACAATTTCATATTGTCAAATCATCTCTGAAAAACTTGAATTAATCTAAAAAATGATATCCCAAATACTTAAG
The DNA here is from genome assembly GCA_027563515.1 of Erythroxylum platyclados. Lineage (NCBI taxonomy): Eukaryota > Viridiplantae > Streptophyta > Magnoliopsida > Malpighiales > Erythroxylaceae > Erythroxylum > Erythroxylum platyclados. The sequence goes on along the minus strand of JAOQMM010000171.1, from coordinate 6,640,421 downwards.
ATTGCATATCTAAACTAAAAATTTAACAATTAATCATAACTCAAGCATAGTAAACCACAAACAAGGTGAATAAGGGTTTAGAAAAAACTCTTTAACGTGCTCCACTTTCAGACCCTGAACCAACCCTTTCAAGGTCTGAAAAATTCCTCCACTGACTTTGAACTAGCTCAAAACAGGTGGAAATTGGTTCCCTTTCACCCCCAAACACTCTTGCAATGATTCCCTTCAACCTGGTTTGGAAGAATGTCTAACCTCTCAGAGAGCTCCTTTCTTCTCATAAATGCTTGTTGCTTTCTCCTCCCAAGCTGCTGTGTTGTATAAGGTCACGAAACACACCCAGTTGCCACACGTTGCCGGATTTTTGGTGATTTGCCTCTTATCTCTTATATTTTGGAGAGATTTGATGCAGATATCATTGGGATTTTGAGATAGAGACGTAAAGTGGGGGATTTTTACTGCTAGCGTGTTTTTTTTTCTTTGGTTGTTGCACTGTGTTTTCTTCTTTGGCTATTGCATTTTGGTTACTTCTTCCACTACTGTGTCGTATCATTTCCTTTTCCTTTGGCTGTTGCGTTTTATCTAGATTATTTCTGCTTCTTTTTGCTTCTCAGGCTACTGTATTTTACTCCACTAGATTCTTATTTTGATGGGCTGATTTTCTGTTGGGCTAATTACTTAATTCTTGACTTTCTTCTTGGCTAAACTTCATTTTGGGCCAAATTTGTTTCTAGATTCCTTTATTTAAGTCCACTAAGCCTACAAGAAAATACTTAATACAATTTAGACCCTTTTTAGAAATAAAATATGGAATCAAATAACTTAGGTATTAATAGTAAAATGTAACAATTTTTTTTTTTTGCCTAAAGGTGTTATGTAAATGGTTTTAAAAAATATCAAATAGGGGTATAAAATATGTTATAATTTCAACTTATCAACTTTCCAGAGATTTGCACCAAATGAGCATCCATGAAGAATGAGAGGTATGTATAGATTAACTAAAGCTAGATAACAAAAAGTTGAACAAGAAACACGCAATCACGAGGGAGGAGAAAGAGAAAGTGATCATAAAATATAAGCAAGCCCATGAACTATTTATTGGGAGATAAGAATACAAAATAAGAAATTAAACAATGAAATAAACACCAAGATTTGTGTCGAAAACACTCTGGTGTAAAGGAAAAATTACAGGCTAAAACCGATAAGTAAATCCACTATACTTAAATAAGAATTTACAAATATTGTTCTCTTACCCCACAACAAGTTGTCTCACAAAGTTTCAGGATTGAAACTAAAGTTGATTTAGCGATCAACAAACACTCAAACAATTTTCAAAAATAATAAAAAGGATAAAAATCCAATACTATTTGAACACTATTTGTTTTTCCTCACTTATGAACATTAGGACCGCACTCTCTTACAAAACCTACTTATTTTTCTCTTTATATCATGAAATAGATTTTTCTGTACCGTATGCGGTCACATATAAAGTCGTGTAAATAACCGTATATCTTCAGCAGCACCTCACTTGCAGATATATACGGACACAAAGAGATACGCGGTCGTTATATATGACCGTGTATATCATGATACGGGGCACGTACACAATAGTATATGTGTTTGTTCTTCACGTCCTTCTTCACACGATTCTAAAGGCTCACACGATTGATCCATAAGTATAAGTGAAGACATGTGTGTGTGTCACTCTACATGGGCGTCTGTGCTTACACGGTTAATATACACATTAGTGCAAGTAAGGACATGGGAGTGTAGCACCGTATACGGCTGTGTCTCTCCCCAGAAGAGATTCATTCAACTTGTCTTCACTTGTTCATAATTTTCACGAACTATAAAGATGTCTACGATCACTGAAAGTCTTAAAATAGGGTTGGACAGTCCACAATCTCCCCCTCCAACCCAATTATAAGGAAGATACTTAATTCTCCAACATCTGCTATTTTGACGAGCTTACTACATAGCTTATGTTTTATTTCAGGAACAACTGGTCAACATATTAGCACCATTCATCTTTGTATGAATCTTCTTTAACACTAAATGTTGCTTCTCAATCACAGACTTCAACCAATAATATCTGACATCTATATGCTTTATGTGGGAATGATACATAGTATTTTTGCTCATGTCAATAGTACTTTGACTATCAAAAAAATACTATATAGTCTCCTTACTTTACATCCAACTCTTGAAGGAACTTTTCGAGTTAGAGCATCTACTTACAAGTTTCCACTGCAACTACATACTCTACTTCAATCGTAGGTAAAGCCATACACCTTTGTAGCTTGGATTTCTATGAGATAGCTTCTTTTACAATCTTAAAAAAAAAATTGAAGTAGATTTTCTTCCATCAAGATCTCTAGCCCTATCTACATTTGTAAAACCTTCTAGAACTGGCTCACCATCATCAAAGTATAAACTCCGCTTTGACGTGCCTCTCAAGATTCTTAGAATCCACTTTACTACTTCCCAATGAACCTTCCCTAGATTTGATAGGAATCTGCTCACCATCCCATCAACCTATGCATATCTAGCATTATATATACCATTGCATACATCAAAGACCCTATTATAAATGAGTATGAAACAGAGGACATACCATCTTTCTCCTTTTCTTTTAAGGTGCATGCTCGCTTACTTAGCTTGAACTGAAGTGCCAGTAACGTGCTAACTAGTTTAGCATGCTTCATATTAAACTTTTTTTAACACCCATTCAATATATATCTATTGGGATAACCACAATCTCCTACCCTTCTAATCCCGAGTTATCTCCATGCCTAAGACCTTCTTTGCAGGTCCCAAATATTTTATATCAAAAGATTTAGATAAATTCTCCTTCAACTTTTAGATTCTTCGAACGTCTTAATGCACAATCATGTTATCAACATATATAAGAAGAATGATAAAGTTCTCACCTGTGAACTTCTTGAAATACACGCAAGCATCGACATAAGTTCATTTGTAACCATGATTTGTCATAAAAGAATCAAACTTTGGATACAACTGTCTTGGAGCTTGATTTAACCTATATAGGCTTTTCTTCAACTCGCAGGCTTGATTTTTCTTGCCTTTAGCTTTGAAACCTTCTAGTTGCTCCATGTATGCATCCTCTTCCAAATCTCCATGCAAGAAGGATGTTTAACATCCAATCATTCAAGTTTAAGATCAAAGAAAAATAGTCAGACCTAAAACTGTTCAAATTGAGCTTGACTACTAGTGAGAAGATTTCATTAAAATCTATGCCCCTTGCTATATGCTTTACTAGCTTGTCACCATCTTTCTTTATCTTGAACACCCACTTGTTTTTTATCGCCTTTTTGCCTTTTGGAAGCTTCACAAGCTCATATGTATCATTCTTCTTCAGAGAATTCATCTCTTCCTTCATAGCTATGAGCCAAAGACCTGTTTTATCACAAGATGCAACCTCTTGCACATTCTTAGGCTCCCCCTCAGTAGTAATCAACAGGTATTATGAACTTAAATACCTTGTAGAAGAACTTTTCTTCCTTGTCGACCTTTGAAGTTGTTGTATCCAGTTCCGCTCCCCACTTATTTTCCTCAACAACCTCATCTTTAGCATTGTTCATATGTGGTTCATGTAGCTCATCATTTCCAGGTTGTATTTGATTATTGTCATCATGTGTTTGGTCACACACGTCATCTCCTTCACTTGTAGATTGCTCAATAGTGGAAGAAATTGGTGAAGAATTAACAATGTCAGATGATGAGCTATTGTGTGATAACTTATCTCCTTTCAGAAAATCAACACCTCTCTCGTACTCTTGGAATACCACATCCCTGCTTTTTACCACCTTTTTCTTCTCTAGGTCATAAAGTCTTAAGCCAAATTGATCACCACCATATCTAACAAAGATGCAAGGTATTGCCTTCGAGTTAAACTTCTTTCTCTAATCCTTAGGTACATGTCTAAATACCTTGTAGCAAAAAACATATACTTTTGAGCTATGGAAGAAGTTAGAAGGTTTGTATGAAAAGAAGATTGCCATAACAAGGCCTCTTTGATTAAGAGGCTTGTGAACTTGAAATTGAAAATTGGGAAATCAGTGTCGAAGCATTTAAGTGATTTCAGGGCATAATCAACAAGCTAACTACAATGAAGATCATTATTGATGATGAGCTTCAAGCATTATTCTTATTAAGTTTGTTACAAGATAGCTGAGAAATGTTAGTAATGAAGATTAGCAAATCAGCTCCTAAAGGTGTGTTCTCTTTAGATATAAGCAAAGAGAGTATGTTAATGAAGAAATCAAAAGAGAGGAGATTGGAATCGAAAATGTGTAGGCTTTTATGATAGAAAGCAGGGAAAGGAACAAGAGTAGCGGTCCTAAAGGCTATGGCAAGTTTAAGAACCGTTCAAAGTTTAGAGGTGACAAAGAAGTGAAGACATGCCACTATTGCAATAAGCTAGGAAACATTAAGAGGTTCTGCTATAAGTGGAAGAGGGATCAAAGAAAGCAAGATCATCAGAATGATGGTGATGATAAAAATACAACAACAACAACTTCAGTACGGATGATGAGGTATCCCCAATGAGTGAATGCTTCCATGTTATCAATTTTGGTTCTAAATGGTTGATTGACACTAAAGCATCTTATCATTGTGTTCCAAAGTTGGAGTACTTCTCAAACTATAAGAGTAGAGATTTTGGGAGTGTAAAGATGAGAAATGAAAGTTCCACCAAAATAGTTAGTATGGGTGATATCCGCGTTCAGAAAAATGTCAGATGCTTACTGACCTTGAGAGATGTATGACACATCCCTGATTTAAAGATAATTTTTTATTAGCTAATATGTTAGATCAAGAAGGATTTTAACACACTTTTGGGGATAGGAAATGGAAACTATCCAAAGACACCATGACGATTGCCTGAGAAGAGTTATGTTCCTCACTGTACAAGATACACTTAAACATGTGTAATGGTAGAGAAGTATACACAGCTAAAAAGGAATCTTCACTGAATATGTGGCATCAATATTGAGACACATTAGTGAGAAGGGAAAAAAGTTGCTAGTTGGAAAATCCTTTATCCCAATTAAGAACTCACAATTGCTTAATCCTTATGATAATTGCTTGGTTGGAAAATAACATAGAGTCTCTTTCAAGAGAATATTTATAAGAAAATCAGAGTTATTAGAGTTCGTGCATTCAGATGTCTATGGTTCTATTGAGGACAAGTCACTAGGAGGTAACAAATATTTTGTTACATTCATTGATGATGTTTCGAGGAACATTTGGGTACATGCTGAACTCTAAGGGTTAAGTGTTTGTAACTTTCTTGAAGTTTTATGTTATAGTAAAAAGGAAAACTGAGAGGAAGCTAAAGTGCCTACAAACAGACAACAGAGGGGAGTATACTTCCAAGGTGTTTGAAAAATACTATACATCGCATGACATTAGACATGAGAAAACCAAGCTAAGGACTTCACAACATAATGGGTTTGCTGAGAGAATGAACATAACCATTGTGGAGAAGGTTCGTTGCATGCACAATATGTCTATTTTACCAAAGAAATTTTTGAGAGAAGCAATCTGAACTGCAATACACCTGATTAATCAAGCTCCCTTAGTCTGTTGGAACTGGCAATAATCTCACATATTGTTATTTGAGAGTTTTTTGCTACAAGGTATTCATACACGTACCTAAGGATTAGAGAAAGAAGCTTGACTCAAATTCGATACCTTGCATCTTTGTTGGATACGGTGGTGATCTATTTGGCTTCAGACTTCATGACCTAGAGGAGCAAAAGTTAGTCAGGAGCAGATTTGTTGTGTTCCAGGAGCATGAGAGAGGTATTGGTCTTCTAATGGAGATAAATCATCATACTACAACTCATTATATGGCATAGTTAGCTCTTTGCTAATTCCTTCAACTATTGAGCAGTCTATATGTGAAGAAGATGAAGTGTGTGAACAAAAACACATTGGTGGTGATAGGTACAATATGTTAATAATGAGCTACATGAACCACATCTAGACAATACTAAAAATAAATCCATTGAGGATAATGAGCAGAAGGAACAATTGAATCCAATAGCTGATGAAATATAGCTTCAAAGGTCGATAAGAAAAAAAGGCCTTTCGTAAGGTATCCAAGTTCTGAATACATGTTAATTACTGATGAGGGGGAGCCTGAGAATGTACAAAAGGTTGTATCTTGTGAAGACAAAGATCTTTGGCTCGCAACTATAAAGAAAGAGATGAATTCTTTGAAGAAGAATAATACATACAAGCTTGTAAAGCTTCCAAAAGGCTAAAAGACATTGAAGAATAAGTAGGTGTTTAAGATAAAGAGAGATGGTAATAAACTGGTAAAACACAAGGTAAGGTTAGTAGTGAAAGGATTCAATCAAAAGAAGCGTATTGACTTTGATGAAATCTTTTTATCAATTGTCAAGATAACCTCAATTCGAACATTTTTGGGTTTAACTGTCTATTTTCTTCTCTATGTTGATGATATTCTGATTGTGAGTCAAGACATTGGTAGAATCTAAAAGTTGAAGGAGGACTTGTCCAAATCTTTTAGATGAAAGATTTGGGATCTACAAGGTAGATTTTAGGCATGGAGATAACTCGAGACATGAAGAATAGGCAATTGTGGTTGTCTCAGGAGAGATATGTTAATCGAGTACTAGAAAGGTTCAATATGAAGCATGCCAAGCCAATTATCATGCCACTGACATCTCACTTCAAGTTGTGTAAGCGTGCATGTCCCTCAATAGAAAAGAAGAAATATAGTATGTCCACTATTTTATACTCATCTGTAGTAAGGTCTTTGATGTATGAAATGGAATCTGAGATACTTGAGAGACACATCAAAGTAGAGTTTGTACTTTGGTAATGATGAGCCAACTCTAGAAAGTTTTATGGGTATAGAAATGACCAGATATCTTGATGAAAGAAAATTCACTTCCGTTGTTTAAGTTTGCAGGGGGGCCATCTCATGGCAATCTAAACTACAAGGTGTGTGGATTTATCTACGACTAAAGCAGAACATATAGCTGCAATGGAAGCTTGTAACAAGATGCTCTGACTGAAAAGGTTCCTTCAAAAGTAAGATATGAAGCAAGAAGATTATGTTGTATTTTGTGATAGTCAAAGTGCTAGTGACTTAAGCAAAAATACTATGTATCATTCCCGTATAAAGCAAATAGACGTTAAATATCATTGGTTGAGGTTTATGATAGAAGAACAACAATTAATATTGAAGAAGGTTCATACAAATTTGAATGACGTTGATATGCTGACTAAAGTGGTTCCTGAAAACAAGCATGAGTTTTGTAGTAAGCTTGTCGGGATGCATCTCAAGTAGATGATAGAGAATAATGTGTCCCATATATGGACTGAAGGGGGGATTGTTTAGTTTCCAGCCCTATTTTGAGTCTTTTGGTGATTATAAACAACTTTATAGTTCGTGAGAATGACAAATAAGTGAAGATAAGATGGAAAAATCTCTTTCAGATGCACGGTCGTGTAGAATGCTACACGCCTATGTCTTGACTTACATGGCTATATAGATCAACCATGTAAGTATCTGTAAATTTGTGAAGAAAGTGTAAAGAGGTGAAGCGTACAAAATCTTATACACGGTACATGGCTGTGTGTAGTGCAGAAAAACTTATTTTGTGATATAAAAGAGAAAAAAGATGTAGGTTTTGTGGAGAGTGTAGCCATAACGTTCAAAACTGAGAAAAAAACAGAGAAAGGACAAATAATGTTGTATTCTCATCTTTATTTATTTTTTGGGGATTTATTTGAGTATTGTTGATTGTGATGTCAACTTTGGATTTTATCTTAATACTTTATGAGACAACTTGTTATTAGGGGGGGTGACAGATTAACTTGTTTTGTAAATATTTATTGGGTTCAATGGATTTACTTGTTGGTTTGTCCCATAACTTTTTTCCTCTATACTGAAGAGTTTTTTTACCTGGTGTTTGTTTTGTCTTTAATGTTTTTGCAATTTGAAGAGTTCTTTTTTGGAGGATGATATTTGGTTGATTTTTTAGAAAGTTGTATTGTTTATCTCCTAACAAGATGCATGTTCGCATTCATCATCCCGACGTAACTCCTCTGGCTTCTTCAAGATGTTAAAGAATGCATTTGTATGCAGATCTGAAAAGAAATCAAGAGGCTAGCAAGTCGTCCTGTTAATCTGTATACCTCTTTTACAGACAGGAGTATGCCATACTGACATTGGCGTTTTTTAGTCCCCCGTACTTGGCTCGTCGTTCATTTGCATCGTTGAAGGGTAGGATGTTAACACGGCCTTTCATTCATTTGCTGAAGACAACGACAATTGATATTTTGAAAAGTCAACTTGTTGGGCCGAGTCCGTACTTCAAGTCTGTCACTTTTGGTTGCATCTCTATAAAATTTTGAAGTTTATAACAAAAAGATGGAGGACAGGAGGAGTGGTTTCGGGCGGTAAGACTCTGACGTTTAAATTAGTTTCGAATTTAATTAGTGAGCCTTATGCTCCCCTTGGAGGAGAGCTTACCCTTATATGTTGAGGATGGTAGGTACGATAATTTCGTGAAGACACGTAGATGAGTTTCACATGAGAGTGGGCACGGACGAGTAAACGCTACAGGACGCATATCTTCAGGGTATGAAGAAGAGAACCCATCTGATGAGCTATCGTGCATCACTTATCCTCTTTCGATTTCTCAAACCTGAAGCCTTTCAGACGAGAAAACCATTATCATGTCCAAATTATTTTGAACTAGTTGTATACAAAATTATGCGAATCATCCGATCAGACATGGCGTAGAGCAATGTTTGCAGTAAGCCTATTAAGATTGCGAAAATTCACCCGCTTCCAACTTTCCCCTACTCATATATATATATATATATATATATATGGCCCAAGTTGCGGTAATTATTAAGTACAATTGGTGCGGTCTAGAAATCTGTAATTTAATACTATTAAATAAGATGTGGCAATCCTAAAGTAAAACCTAAAATTGAAATAATTAGACACCTATACTCTATCTATCAAGATAGTAATTCTCTCAAAGGATACCACGTAGGTCTACTTAAAAAGATGACAACCACAAGTTAACTAGTAGATGTCAAATTTTAGACTGTATTATAACCTTAACAAGTAATCCAACCACCCAAGTCTTTGGAGAAAAAAATAGTTAAATTAAAAAAAACATAATTTTCTCAAAGATGTGACAAATGCAAGAAAATTTGACAAAACTTCATTACAATGGTCTCTCTCTTGCCCTAGATATTAGGCAGGCTTTAATGTCGTGTTTAAATCATTGTAGAGTTGCATTAAATAAGATGATATATACAATGATGGCGATGGTAATATCTATCTTGCCGTATAAAGCATGCAGCTATAAACTTGAAAGGTATGCTATTCATACAAATAATTGGGATAGAGATGCATTACTGTAAGATTAATTATCTCTCGTCTAAAATTTAAAGCCTTGAAAAACCTTGCCATGATAAAAATTTGCGGAATATCTCTAGCCACAATTTGTTTTGACGTTTGACTGTGTAATAATTAGCGAGTGGGGACAGTTTAGATAAAGGCGGCATATACAAACATAAAAAGTTCGCACTTATAAATATTTTGATGGGTATATAATGTTGACTGCAAGTTCGTCACATCAACTTGTAGATGTGTTATTATGTTTAACGTTATTCTTTAACACAATCGTTGGTGGAATTATGACTAAGTAGATGTTTATAGTTATCGTTAATAGCTATTAGGAGAATTTCACGAACTGTTGTATTGGGACATGAATTGCATTTGTGGTTGCATATGATACTCCAAATATAACTCAAATTGTTATCGTATGATAGAAGGGAATCAATTATGAATCAATATTATGTGTAGAATATGCATTGATCTAAGGATCTGATCTCATCGATCCTAGCTGCTAGATAAGATCGGTCATGAGGGGTTATGAAGGTAAAAACTCTCGTGCCATTCAAAGTTTCCACTTATAAATTTCCTTATTCTACCTTTTGCTTGCGCTCTTATGCATATGTATAAACGATGACGATCGAAAAAACAGGAATTGTAGTACAAGGACGTTTACCCAACGTCCAACAAATTAACGCTGCCCACCTAGAGTTTCCTTCAATTATCAACCAATACTAATCGATCGGAAACTTCTTGGCCCAAGGAATTCCAATGAAGACTTCCAAATTTCTCAAAAGACTTGTAATGCACATTATCGTGAACTCTGCAATAATTTCTTATCACGTTTCCATGACTGAGGAATCGTGGTCCCAACAATGGAAAAAATGAAGCTTTAGCGTCCAAAGCTGAAAGAATATGTGAAGGAATCAGGATCAGAAAGCGACGAACATTTGAGACTCAATTTCAGAAGCTTGGATTGCAAGTATTTTCCAAAAATTTATGTCAAACATACCTAAAACTTTGAAAATTAATTTGACATTATTTTCGGAAAATGATCAGTTGTCGGAATAGGTTGATTCCAAGTGAAGTGGAAAAACCTTAGAGGTTAAATCAGGTCTTCCATTAATTGGAAGTGGAAAGAGAGAGAATTAAGTCATTGGAAATATGAATACGTTCAAGGGTCGAAATTGTGGATTTTGAATTCATAATTAATGAAGTCAATTATAGTCATTCCTGCCCCCAAACCACAAGCTTGCTATTCCTACTGGTAATGAATTTAATTCGAAAATATCACAAAGCCCTCTACGTTCGATTTAACAAAAAATAGCAAATTAAGTGTTATAATATCATGTAATTTTACAAATATTTCTATATTTCGAGACTTTTATATTAAATTATAAATTTACAAAAATCCCAATGACTTCAAAGTTTGAAGTTACTAAACTATACTAGGTGGAAGGGCATGAGCTATGGCAGTAAATGATCATTGAAGAACCTGTTGACCTAAAACTGATCATTGAATAACTTTTTACCTATAAATCTGAGTTGTAAGCGTGTTAATAGAGAGTTGAATAGAAGCCTTTAATTTGGTCAGCCAAATAATGATGTGCTTAGTGATAAGAAGTGGATTATCGAAGCTTGCAGTTCTTCATTGGTTAGTTGTCAGGGGAAAAAAATCCATATATATCTATGGTCATCTTAATTTATAGGTTAGCAGATTTGCTGTGAGGCCTGAGAATTATGTGTCAGAATTCTATAATAAAAAATGTGAAAATAGTTTATAAGTATATGGTAAACTTTCCCTTATAAGATGTCTTTTAAGGTAGAATGAGACTCAAATTTATCATGGTATCAGAGCTAAAGTTTGTCTTAATGATTTGGGGTGATGTCCGGCCTGTTTTAGCCCTTTATCCAATATATCCATCAGATGTCCAACCCTGCTCTGTGCTGAAGGAGATGTGCTAAAAATTCCATACTGAACAAATAAAGAATGTTAAAATAGTTTATGAATGTATAATAAACTTCCCCTGCCTTTTAAAATAGAATTAGACCAAAATTTATCATTATGAGTAAGTCATTTTCAAACGAAATTTCTAGTAGACAAAGTCCATCAATTATTGATAGATATGATCATATCTCGTTTCCAATTTTCTGGAGGGGCTGGCTGATTTTCTGGTGAACAATTGTCCGGTTTAAAAATATACTAGACATGCCATAACAAAAGACAAAAGAGATGAAAATCATATTTAATGATTTCAGGGAAGACCAGACAGTAAAATTTCAAATTATGCTGGTGACAACTAGTATCAGTACACATTGAGTCTGCAACCGAAATGCATAATTTAGAAAATGACATGTAAAGATTAATAATGGAGGCTAAAGAAATAGCACCAACCACCCGAGTAGCTCTCAGGTGGACACCATATTGAGGAGACTTAACATGAAATTGGCATACAGCAAAAGCTATACTTAGCTAATCATGGAGACTGTTGGTTCCATCGATCACCTAAAATTCATAAGGGGTTTGATCCTATCCTATCCCTCATGAATCAAAGTAAGACTTGTTCAAAGTTTACAAAAATGCTGTTGATGTGAATGTAACTAGGACAATATTGAATTACAAATTTACAACTTTTCTCAACATTAATAGTCAGAAAATAATGAAAGCACTATAGATAAGGATGCATCCACAAATATAAAAATTGAAATATTGTCATATTATATATGACATACACAAAAGATAGATGTCTAGAAAGAATTTTAAATTGCTTAAAATGTTCTCTATAACTATGTTAAATTACTTTTATCATATGCCAAGTCTTTTAAAGTACTTTTATAAACACTAATATATTACTATCATTAGGCTAATATTACTTTGCCAATATTAATAAAAACTCTCTAACTCAAAAAAAATAAATTTAAAATTTTGAAAATTTTTATTACTTAAATATATTAGGAACTTTATATCTCAATGGTATGCATAACATAATATTATAATCATGATTCTGTCATTTTTTTAAATTTGTTATTATGTTGAAGATTACAAACTTTATACATTATAATATCGATTTCAAAAGGGTATTTTATTGTAGATTGTATTGTTAAAAACATTATATATGTGTGTGTATATATATATATTAGTTTCTTTTAAAATTTATTATTATTCTATTTCATTTTGAATATACAGATGATATTGTTTCATTTTGAAAATCTAAATGATGTGTTGATTCACATAAGTATTTTATTAAAAAAATTCTCCTTGTCTATTGAAAAACTCTATACGGATATATCAACATAATATTATTTTTCTAAAATATAAAATACTCATCATCATCAATATCTAGTTGCAGTCCCGCTAAGACGTTAGATCTGAGGAGATTCGATAGTACATAGCCTTATTTTTACCTAGCTAATAGAAAAATAGACCCATAAATAATGTGTCATAAAATATAAAATACTATTCACAAATATCATTACACGCAATACACTACAGTGAAAAGTAATATAATTTAAAGCATTTATTATATCCCTAAGTAAAGACAAAACTCTAAGCTTCCTTCACCATCAAATCGTAGTGACTTCATGATATTGTTATTTACAAACCTTGGACTTTATTACGCTGTCTATAACTTGAAATCCCTATACTTAAAAATATCTTGCAATGGATTGAGATGAATTTGGTCAATCGCCATTTGGCAAGGACTCTTTATTTACTTGGCGACTATTAAAGATGGTCATCTTTAAAGTCCAGCATTTTCCGATCATCATGGTATTAAGTTGTAATTAACTAGTTGTCTAACTAATTATAATCTTGATATTTCAAAATTACAAGTCATAGCCAAAATGGAAAAATAAAAATAAAAAATTTAAAATATGATATTAGAGTTTTTGCAAAATAAATGTATAAAATTTAAGTTGATAATACTTTTCAAAGGGATTATTTCATATTGATGTGTTAAAATAATATATAGCCAACTTAAAAAAGATCATACTACAAAAAATATTCAGATAGCTAAATCCACTCAGACCCTCGCTGTAAAAGTGCTAAAGAGAAAAAATTCGAGGCTACAAAGAAACGCGTGCTAAAGTGAAAGCATTGACAGCTTAGAGCTAAACGAGTGGAAGAAGCTACAGGCTGGAAAATGGAAATCCAAAATTTTCATCCTTCCAAACGCAGGTGGGTTCCACATATTAATAATGATGTAATTGAAGTTTGAACTCATCTTTGTCAAAACCAGCTATCCCTATCAGTACAGCAAAATAAAAATAGTTAGGTTAGGTATATCGAGAACCTATATGAAGATCATGCCTGTAGTTGTAGGATCTATTACCTTTATGGGCTCATAGAAAGATGCAATAATTGGAGAGGTCTCATAATAATCAAATGTTCAAGTACACATACCCTTTGTGGTGTGGCTTTGAATGCCAATGAGCATCAAAGTCGTAGCACAGCAGTAATGATGGCTAGCGACTGTTCAAACAAATTTCTGCCACAAGTCTTCCTTAGCTTAACTCCACTTGTATGATTATTGTTTTTGGTCTTAAGCTGAATCAACTACAATCCAATTTTCAAGTTCCGTAAGAGGAATTAATAAATTTTAAGGTCGCTAACTAGGTGTGCTTCCTGTTTAAATAGACATTAGTGTTTAAAAATATTTCATTCTTCATGCAAAATGCATAATATTAAAAAAAATTAAAATTAAAACCCTAGCTCGAGTCCCTTTCGGCAATATACTAGTAAGCCATCGTGAAGTAAAGTGTTGGGAGTTCATCTGCAATTATTTTCTTTTCTTGGCGCGTAAGAAAACAGCAGGACAGCTGCTTCTAATTAGCCTGTAAAACAAGCAATAGAACTACGAATATGATATAATATCATTTTAAGTGAATAAATTTTGTTTTTTCACTTTGGGATCCAATTAAGCAATGATCAAGTGGCTGTCTCTGTATAAGTGAAGAAATATAGAACGCATAAGTCGCTTTCTTAGTATATGTTTTATATTTTAGAGGGACACAACTTGCACCAACACGGTTCCTCTTCTAAGTGATTCATTATGCATATAATATTTTTAACTCTTTATAAATACACCAACTTCGATTCATATACTACCATCCTTAAACACTCTCCTGCATATAGACCTCTGTCTTTCTCTCTCTCTCTCTCAAACACACACACACACAACACAAAAACATGGGTGCTCTGGACGATTTCGCAGATTACCTCTCAGACTTGCTTACAATTACAAGGAAAAGGATCAAGAAGAGAAAACCAATGCAGGTACTTCTATATATCTATGTTTGCTGTGTTGGGTACGCTAATTACCTAACTAGTAAATGCTTCTCTCAACTTCTTTTCCTTCTCCTTTTCTCAGACAGTTGAGATCAAAGTGAAAATGGACTGTGAAGGCTGTGAAAGAAAAGTAAAAAATGCCGTGTCTTCCATGAAAGGTACAACCTTGAATCTGTCCGTCCTTTGCTTACTTTGAATTATAGCGTTTGTTAGTTTTTTTTTTGCTCCTCTTGAAACAACAAAACTTCCATAACATAAAGATGCTTCACCTGTTTTTCTTTTTTAATAAGCCTAAAGTCCATCAAAACTATTCAGGGAAATTTTTATTCTTTGACATGATTGAAATAAATTTGTTTGCCTATTAACTCGACCATTGGTCCTTTCTTTGCTACCTTCTGCGCTTTCTTTTCCTGTGGATTGGACGTTGTTAACAAAAAACATGCAAGATATTCGTACAGATTGCTTATAAAACCAGAACTAGGTAACAATAAATAAGAGTGAGAAATAGCAGTCAAAACAAGAACAGAACTTCTGAGCTTCTTCTTATGGGAAACTGCATGAGACGTAGCAAGTGTTGACTCTGTCCGCTCTTTGCAGTACTCGTAAAAATTCTGACATCAGTAATTTATAGGACAGAAGTCGGCTACTTTCAGTCTCAGATACCCTTTAGCGTGTGGCTGTTCTTCATGAGTTAATGTAATCAAACTCAAAAGCAAAGCTTTCAGAAACTTGACGCCGAAACAAAATTATTTATTTTGACACAAGAAATTTAAGTGCTTCACTCAATTTCCAATTTTTAGCGAAAAAGCAGTTTTTTTTTAATATCTTTTATCACGAACTAGTGTCAAGACATATACATACTTCCACATACACTCATATATATATATATATATATATATATACACATATATACATATATATAAACACTTCTACTGGGACATGTCAATTCTTGTTACTTATCATTCTCTAAAGTACTATTATTACAAGTCCTGTTCATAGAAAGGGACATCATTCATATCCTACTGTAGCGTTGAAGTCATTAATTTGTATACACAACTGATACAATAAATGCCACAAACCAAACATATCTTCATAGCTTAAGGTTGTAAATGAACCAGGTAGCTTCCATTAAAATTACTCGCAGTTACGACAGAGAAACTAAACCTCAAACGCTAATTCTTATCTATCCATGACCTGTTTTCTCATTCTCCTTCTCTCTTTTTGTAGGTGTGAGATCAGTTGAGGTCATCAGAAAACAAAGTCGAGTAAAAGTTACCGGATACGTAGAGCCAAGCAAGGTGTTAAATAAAATAAAGAGGACAGGAAAAAGAGCAGAGTTCTGGCCCTACGTTGAATATAACTTGGTATCCTACCCTTATGTATCTCAAGCCTATGATAAGAAGGCACCAGCAGGTTATGTTAGGAACGTTTTTCAAGCTCTGCCTAGCCCAAACGCGACCGACGAGAAGTTGACGACAATGTTTAGCGACGAAAACCCAAATGCATGTTCCATCATGTAACAGATTTTTGTAGTGATATGAGCAAATATATGTAGTTTGTCGTTTTTACACCTTGTTATATAAATATAGTTGAATTTAGTAAGGTATATGTAGTCCCTTCTCTCCTGCGGAGTTTTGTTTGTCACTTGTATGGTTGCCTAGACACGCCTTTTGTATTTTTGTTGCAGATAGTTATGAAATGAACCTTATAGAGGTCATTACGTCATAGATATATTGCAGGTTTTTAATTTCTAATTATCTGGAAATTTACACGAGTAAAATTTGTTTGTTATGTCTAAAAATTATAAAGACTCAGCAGGCATCCGCATTCAGGTAAAAGTGCAGATGTTCAGGCTTTAATAATCTTAATTAGTCACTTCAATCATTAAGTCATAAGGTTGGATGATCATGATTAGAGTTGTAGAATTTATGTATAAACAGATTACTTTATCGTATCTATAGCTAAATACTTGAATGATTTTGAAAAAGAATGATATAAATGAGATGTTCTGACTTATCCAAGAGTAAAGGTATACATTTAATATGTTACTTAGTCGGTTTAATTAACCATTAGTAGAATAAAGTGATGCACAAGAAAAAAGGTCCTGAGGTACCGATTCCTTCACCAACTGATCTTAAAGCCATATTGTGTTCTTATACAAGTCTAACGGAAACGTTTAGTTGTTATATGTTCTCAGATCTTAATCAGAATCTAATACTTTTTTATAACCATTTTGATGGAAGCTTTATTTTGTGACTTTCTGTAATCACTAACAATTTTATAGTTTCTAGAAATAACAAATGAGGACAAGATGAATAATCGTTAAATCAAGCTTTTCTACAAAGACATGACCGTGTAGGGTGCTCCACGTCTGTATCTTTTACTTATACAACCGTGTGGATCAATCGTGTAAATCTCTAGAATCATGTGTTGAAAGACATGAAGGGTGAAACATACACAGTCATGTACACGCCCGTATCATAACATACACAATCATGTGTGACGACTATATAACTCTTTATAATAGTATATATCTGCGACTTAGACAGTGCTAAAAGAGATATGATCACTTACATAACTATGTATGTGACTGTGTACGGTGTAGAAAAACTTATTTTGGAATATAAAGAGAAAAGATGTAGATTTAATCATTCAGTGTGACCAAAACATAAAAAAAAAGTGAGGAAAAAGAGAGAGAGAGAGCAAGTAGAAAAGTATTCTCATCATTTTTATTGTTTTTGGATTGGTTTGAGAGTTTTCTGTTGATAAATCAGCTTTAATTTCAATCCTGAAATTTGGTGAGACAACTTGTAATTATAAGATGAGATATTGTTCAAGCAATGGTCAATTGCTCAGGATTAAACTTTGTAAATCCTTATTTGAATTTAGTGGATTTGCTTGTCGGCTTAGCCAGTAATTTTTTCCTATACACTAGAGAGTTTTCTACATAAATCTTGGTGTTTTTTTCATTATTAAGTTTCTTATTCTCATACTGATTTTCTAGTTAAAGTTAAAAAAGTGTTTTATTATTGATATTTGGTCGATCTTTTATAGATTTGTGTTATTGATTCCTAATAGGTAGTATCAGAGTCATCATGATGGAAGGTAGAAACAGCTTTATGTTCAAGATGAAGTCAACAAATTTCTCTATTTTGGAGACCCATAATGGAGGGCCTTTTGTACTGAAAGGATCTCTTCGATCCTATTGATGTGGAAAAAGGTGTAAAGGATAATATTCCTTCAAAAGTTGAGAAGATGTCAGATAGAGAATAGGAAAAGATGAAACAAAAAATTCTTAGTAAGATTCAATAATGGATTGATATCAGTATATTCAACCATGTATCTTAAAAAATGGATCCTTTTGAGTTATGGAAGAAGCTAGAAGGCCTCTCTGATTAAAAGGCTCGTAAACTTGAAATTGAAAACTAAAAAATCTGTGTCAGGTCATTTAAGTGATTTCCAGGATATAATGAATAAGCTTACAACAATAAAGATCATTTTTAATGACGAGCTTCGAGCCTTGTTTCTGTTGAGCTAGCTATCGAATAGTCTGGAGATGCTGGTGGAGAAAATTAGCAATTCGGCTTATGAAATTGTGCTTTTAGATGTAATTAATCAAAGTATGTTCAATGAAGAAATCAGAAGAAAAGAGATGGGAGTTGACAACATGGTAGAAAGTAGGGAAAGGAGAAAAAGTAAAGGTCCCAAAGGGTGTGGCGAGTCTAAGAATCGATCGAAGTCTAGAGGTAATAAAGAGGCAAAGACATGTTATTATTGCGACAAGTTAGGACACATTAAAAAGTTCTGTTATAAGTGGAAGAGGGATCAGAAAAGATGGAGATGAGAAGAATATAGTCATAACTACTACAAGCACGGATAATGAGGTATCCCTAGTTTTTGTGACAAGCGAATATCTTCATATCAGTGATTCGAGTTCTAAGTAGCTTATTGACATAAGAGGTTTGTATCATTGTATTCCAAAAGTATAGTGTTTCTTAAACTATAAGAGTGGAGACTTTGGGAGTGTAAAGATGAGAAATTAAAGATTCGCTAAAATTATCAGTATTTGGGTTTAAATAAATGTCAAATGCTTGTTGACTTTGAGAGATATATAGTACTTCCTTAATTTAAGGCTAAATTTGTTATCAAAAAATGTGTAAGATCAAGAAGGATTCCAGCACACTTGTGGAGATAAGAAGTCAAAACTATATAAGGGAGCAATGACAACTGTTCAAGAAGAGTTATGTTACACATTATACAAAAACACATTTAAAGGTGTGTGGTGGTGGATAAGTATACATAGTTGAAGAGGAAACTTCTCTAAATATATGGTGTCAACAATTGGGGCATATGAGTGAGAAGGGATTAAAGTTTTGGCTACTAAATCCCTTATCTTAGTTAAGAACAACCTACCACTTAATCCTTATGATCATTGTTTAACAGGAAAGCAACATAGAGTCTCTTTCAAGAGAAGATTTATAAGGAAGACGGAGATATTGGCGTTAGTGCATTTAAATGTTTGTGGCCTAATTGAGAAGGAGTTACTAGAAGGTAACAAATATTTTGTTAAATTTATTAATGATGCTTTAGGAAGACTTAGGTATACATGTTGAAAGCAAAGATTCAAGTTTTTTAAACTTTCTAGAAGTTTCAAACCATAGTAGAAAGGGAAGTTGAAGTGTCTGTGAATAGATAATGAAGATGAGTATACTTTCAAGGTGCTTGAAGATTACTGTACATCACATGACATTAGACATGATAAAAGTAAACCTAGGACTCCACAACATAATGGTGTAGATGAACAAAACAACTGTAGAGAAGGTTCAATGCATGCTCAGAATGTCCAAGTTACTGAAGACATTTTGGGTGAAGCAATTAGAATTGTAGTTTATGTAATCAATCAAGCTCCCTCAATTTCCTTGAATTTTAAGATTCTTAAGAGAGCATAAATAGGTAAAGATTCTATATATTATCACCTGAGAGTATTTAGCTATAACGTATTTAAACACATACCTAAGGATCAGAGATAGAACGTTAACTGAAAGACAATGCCTTGCATCTTTCTTAGTTATGATGATGATCAGTTTGGCTTCAGACTTTATGACCCAGAGAAGCTTAAAGTGGTCAGGAGTAGGGATTTGGTATTCCGGGAGCACAAGAGAGATGTTGATCTTCTGAGAGGAGATAAGGTTATTCAAAGCAACTCATCTTATAAAGTTGTTAATTCTTCTCTAATTTCCATCATTACTAAACAGTTTACATGTTAAGGAGATGAAGTGTATGACCAAACACACGTTGATCATGATTAGGTACAACCTGGTAATGATGAGTTAAAAAAACCACACCCAAATAATGTTAAAGATGAAATCATTGAGGATAATGAGCAGAGGGAGCAACTGGATCCAACAGCTAACAATATATAGCTTCCAAGGTCAACATGGGAGAAAATGCCTTCTACAAGATATTCAAGTTTAGAATATCTATTGGTTACTACTAAGGGGGAGCAGGAGAATGTGCAAAAGGTTACATCTTGTAAAGACAAAGATCTCTAGCTCGCAGCTATGTAGGAAGTGCTGAACTGTCTGAAGAAGAATGATACATATGAGTTTGTGAAGCTTCTAAAAGGTAAAAAGGCACTACAGAATAAATGGGTGTTCAAGATAAAGAAAGATGGTAATAAGACAATGAAGCATAAAACAAGGCTAGTGGTGGATGGGTTCAGTCAAAAGAAGGGTATAGATTTTGATGAAATCTTCTCTCAGTGGTTAAGATGATCTCAATTTGAATAGTATTAGGTTTGACTGCTTGTTTGGATCTTGAACTTGAGTTGTTGGATGTTAAAACAACCTTTTTGCATGGAGATTTGGAAAAGAAGATATATATAGAACAACTAAAAGGTTTCAATGCTAAAAGCAAGGAGAATCTAATTTGCAACTTGAAGAAAAGCTTTTATGGGTTAAACAAGCTCTAAGGTAGTGGTATCAGAAGTTCGACTCCTTTATGTTTGGATATGGTTACAAGCGAACAGGTGGGAACTTCATTATTCTTCTTCTATATATTGATGGTACACTGATTTTCGGTTAAGATATTGGAAGAATCCAAAAATTGAAGGAGGATTTGCCTAAATCTTTTTATATAAAAGATTTAGGACCTACAAAATAGATTTTAGGCATGAAAATAACTCGAGACGGGAAGAGTAGGAAACTTTGATTGATACAGGAAAGATATATTAAAAGGGTGCTAGAAATGTTCAATAGAAAGCATGTCAAGCTAGTTAGCACTTGGCACCTCACTTCAAGCTGAATAAGCGTGCATATCCCTCAACAGAAAAGGAGAAAGATGATATTTCTTCTATTCCATACTCATTTGTACTTAGGTTTCTAATATTTGCAATGGTGTGTACAAGATCAGAGATTGCACAGGTTATTGGGCTAGTGGGTAAATACTTGATTAATCTAAGGAAGGTTCATCGAGAAGTAGAAAATGGATTTTGAGATACGTCAAAGTGGAGTGTGTGTTTTAGTGATTGTGAGTCAATTCTAAAAGATTATGTAAATACAGATATGGGTCAAGATCTTGATGGAAGAAAATACACTTTAAGTTTTTGTTCAAGTTTGCATGGGGAGCCACTTCATGGTAATCCAAGCTACAAAAATGTGTGGCTTAATGTACGATTGAAGCAAAGTATGTAGCTATAATAGAAGATGGTGAAGAGATACTCTGGTTGAAAAGATTCCTTTAAGAGATGGATGTGACGCAAGAAGATTATATAGTATTTTGTAATAGTCAAAATGTTATTGACTTGAGCAAAAATACTATGTATCATTCCCATACAAAGCACATAGATGTCATATATCATTGGTTGAGGTTCATGATTAAGAAGCAATAATTGATATTAAAGAAGATTCATGCGGACATGAATGGTACTAATATGTTGACTAAAGCAGTTTGCGAAAGCAAGCGTGAGGTTTGTAGTAAGCTTGTCAGGATCTCTCTCAAGTAGATGTTGAAGCATAATATGTCTTCCGCATAATTGGGTTGGAGGGGTAGATGATTGAGTGTCCAACCCTATTTTGTGACTTTCTGAGATCATTGACACTTTTATGGTTTGTAGGGATGATGAACTAGTGAAGATAAGAAGGATGACGGTTAAATCAAGCTTTTCTGGATAGACACGGTTGTATAGGATAATACACATCTATGTCCTTTACTTACACAACCATGTGGATCAACCGTGTAACCCTCTAGAACCAAATGCTAAAGGATATGAAGGGCGAAAACACACACAGTCATGTACACACTAGTGTTCATAACATACACTACTGTATATAGCGACTGTGTAATTCTCTATAATCATGTATATTTGTAGCTTAGATGGTGCTGGAAGAGACACAATCACTTATACAACTGTTTACTATGTAAAAAAATTATTTCAAAATATAAAAGAGAAAAAGACGTAGGTTTAATCACTGAGTGCGGCTAAAACAAAAAGAAGTGAGAAAAAGCATAGAGAGAGCAAGTATAAAAGTATTCTCATCCTTTTTTTTGATTGTTTTAGGGTTGGTTTGCAATTTTGTTGATTGATACATCAATTTTACTTTCAATCACGAAATTTGGTGAGACAATTTTTAGTTATAAGGTGAGATATTGTTTCAAGCAAGGATCAATTGCTCACGATTAGACTTTGTAAATCTTTATTTGAGTTTAGTGAATTTACTTTTGAATTTGGCCTGTGATTTTTTCTTCTATGTTGGAAGGTTTTTCACATCAATCTGGGGGTTTGCTTCATTATTTAGTTTCTTATTCTCATATTAATTTGCCAGTTAAAGTTAAAGAGTGTTTTATTGTTGATTTTTTAAAGAGTTGTGTTATTGACTCCCGATATTATAATAAACTAAACACTAGCATATATTGCAGTTAGTGAGCCTTAAAGTTGATTTGGGCATACAAATTAAAAAGAAATTACCATATCTGAAATTCATTCTTATAGATTAATTTAACATTCATCCACGTATTTAGGTAGATAGTAACTCATTAAAATGCATTAAAGCAACTTTACCGACCCTGAGCTAATTTCCAATTCCTTGCGGTTATGGGAATTAGCCAATTTTGGGCATTTGCATTATACAGATTTGTGCAATTTGCCTTTATTTTATAACCTACAGCATCAAGGATAATGTTAAGTACTTACAACTCACTTTGGTCACATATTTATAGAAACTATTCCAATATAACTTAAGAGGTTTAATGTGATTTGAAATAGATTGTAATATTTGATCATATTAAATTGGTTATATTCTAGATTTCATAATGAACTACTTATGCCTTCAAATTTAATTATAATTAACTACATACTTAAACCAAATTATCATGGTAATCTTTTTAAATAAATTTAATTTTAAGATATTGGTAGCTAAAATTTGATACAATACTTGCTTGAGTTAAGACGATAGTTTTAAAGTGAACATTAAGATATGATTTAAATGCAAAGATATTCTATTATAATACAAATTTAAGTTATATTCTTGAAAAAAAAATTAATGTCCAACCTCCAACTAATATTTGAAATAGAAAAAAAGTTGAAAAATATTCTTAAATAGTGGTGTAATTCAGATAGCATGGCATTTTTTAAAATAAAGAAAGTCATAGTGATTATTGTTAATTTGTTAAGTTAAATAATCACTATGACTTTCATTTTTTTCTCGGAGGAGACACATACTTGCAATTGCAGACTCATTGTACTAATGATTGAGAACTCAACAAAACGTCATTGTGTCTATGCACTAGCGAACTAAGAACTAGTAGAAATGCGACAACGAGATGCATGTAGACCCTTTAGTAACAATCAGCGCAAGGGGTCATTGGCCCTTGATTTCAATCATATCCTTATTGTGAAAACGATATGGAGAACATATTGTGTTAAATAATTACATATTGTGTTAAATAATATGCAATTAGTGTTCAGTGGACAAGCAATTTCGGTGGTAAAGATAATTAAGTTGACACATACGAATACAATATTGAAATCTTGTCCCACAAAAGTGGAAGAATAACAATGGTGGGTAGGTCGGACAAGGGCTAGCACAATTGGAGTAAAGTTTCTTCAAAAAGAGGAGACAATCTTCACGATTTATTTGTTTGATCAACATTCCACCCTCCAATCCATTTTCAATTTGATCTTGGCCACCACTTTATTGAACATCATCTAAATATGTATTGGATTTCTCAGATTTGCATTTGATGCTTGGATCATATGAGCTAATACTTCTGTTGTTATTTGCCGAAAGTCGCAGAAAAAAAGAAGGTGGTATATTTTAATTAATCCAAAACCAAGAGTAATTGAAGAACAAACCCAAAAGTCTCTTTTTTTTATATAATTTTGATGAATTGTTAGGTTGAATTAAGTTGGTGATGGTGGAAATGGAATGGATGTTTGTTTGAGGAACTGGGTCCATAATATGATAATACTTTGCATAAATATTGTATTAGTGATCCTGCAAGATGACATTGACAGTAAAGATATATCATATAATAATGTCGTCTCAGCCATGCGGGTGTCCGAGACCTGTGGTTGCTCAGACGTTATATAATATGACTGGAGGATGCCTGTTAACTCAAAGGACTTGATTACATGATTGACCACAATCTACGTTAGCCTTTCACGTTCACGTTCCAAGTAAACTTTCCTCCATTGTATCTTCCTTGCTTTAGAAAATATTAAAATACTCAATTAGAGTTGTCCTTGAATTATGCGGATAACGTTATGGTTTTTCTTTTCCCTTCTCCTACTCGGCAATGGCCAGAAGCAACATCTTGCTGTTTAAAAAGGCTCGGGTTGTACTTTTTTTTTTAAAAAATTAAAGTAAATTAATAAATAAGACGGGTGCTTAGTTTACAAAAGAAGAGAGTTATAACTCTCCAGCTCAAAAACGACATCAGATAGAAAAAACACTATCTAAACCAATAAAGCACCTAATAAACTAAACGGCAGCGAAATGGACAAGAGAAATAGCAAAGGGAAAGCTTCGGGAGACTTCCACATGCAGCACTCAAATCTTTTCCCAA
>JAOQMM010000171.1:6577410-6589852 GCA_027563515.1 Erythroxylum platyclados | reverse complement strand
ACAATTGGATATTTCTAATGCCTTTTTGCATGGTTCACTTGATGATACTGTCTTCATGTAACAACTGCAAGGGTATGTTCATCCTACATATCTGAACTATATTTGTAAATTAAAAAAATCTATTTATGGATTGAAACAAGCACCGCGACAGTGGTTTAAGTGTTTGAAGAATGCTTTGATCAACCTTGGTTTCAAGGATTCAAAGACTGATACATCTCTCTTCATCCTATATCATTGTTTAGTTCCAGTTTTTTGTTTGTCATATTTTGATGATATTATTGTCATGGGAAACAATAGTCATGCGGTCACCAACATAATTCAATCTCTCCAACAATTCTGTGCGCTAAAGGATTTAGGACGTCTTTATTACTTTTTGGGTATAGAGGAACATTGGATTTCAGATGTTTTGTTACTTACTCAGTCCAAATATATAAAAGATTTGTCAAACAAAGTTCATATGAAGGATGCAAATAGTGTTACTACACCAGCTTGTGACAAAGCAAACTGGAGTATTCATACTGGGACTTCTTTTTCAGACACTACTCTTTATCGAAGTATTGTTAGAGGCCTGTAATTCCTCTGTTTAACTTGTCTTGATATTTGTTATGCAGTCAATAAGGTTTCTCAATTCATGCATCCACCTACTGATCAACACTGGGTAATAGTTAACGAATACTTAGATATCTTCTTTACACTATTGATCATGGCATTTTGTTGAGATGCTCAACCTCTTTCATATCTTAGCTTATAGTGACTCCAATTGGGGAGGCAACATTGATGATCGTAAGAGTAATATAGGCTTTGCTATTTATGTTGGCAACAATTTAATATCGTAGGGATCAAAGAAACAAAGAACAGTGGCCAAATCATCTACCGAGGCTGAGTATCGTGCTGTTGCTATTGCTGTAATAGAGTTACAATGGTTACAATTGGTTATGCAAGAAATTGGTATTCCTTCAACATCCTCTCCTATTTTGTGGTGTGATAATTTAAGTGCTACTTATCTCACTACTACACCTATTTTTTGTACATGGTTTAAGCATTTGGAAATTTAATTTCATTATTTACAAGATAAAGTTGCTAACAAAGAACTTCAAGTGCGTTATATTGCAGATGCCAATCAACTGGTCGATGTTTTAACCAAACCGTTATCAAATCATTGTTTTCATCATTTGAAGAATAAGCTTACTATCTTGCCAAGGCCATTTCAACTTACGAGAGGGTGATAAGGATAACTAGAGTCCATATCTAACTATTATTATTTGGTTTGTTATATATCTAGCTTGATACTTATCCTACAAGATAGATATTATCCAAATTTATCCTACAATTTAGATAGATATTATCCAGACTTATCCTCTAGTTTTGTAAACTCTATATATGTATCTTATGCCCAATGTGAATCAAGTGTATTTACCTTTCTAAATATCTTTTATAATAATCATGTTCTTAAGAAAAAATTTAATAATAAGAGTCAAGTGAAAAGAAAATAAATAAAGCTAAATGTGCCTCCATCATCAAGCATAAAGTATTAAATGGTGATTATAAACTTTTTGCATTTAGTGGATAGTAGGGTAATCTTTATTATATATATGAATCAGAATTACAAATATCTCTCGAATCCAGATTCTGTAAACATTCTCTCCCATCTTTTGATCTTACAAACTTTTCAATTAGTTTATATTTTTTTCCTGATTGAACCTTAGCCAACTTATTTAATTTTTCGTACATTCGAGAAGAATCTTAGCCAAACTATGTGTATATATTCTTTTGCTTGATTTGCTTTCTCAGTAATTGCATTGTTGGTAGTTATGTAATAGTTGGATTATTGGTGATGATATACGTTTTATTTATTGATAAAGTTGTAAAAGTATACACAATCTGTTTATTTTGGGGATAAATTCAGTAGAAGTATATATGATCTGGTTATTTTGGGGATATATTCAAATTTGTACATGATATGCATATGAAATTGATCCCATGTGAAGAAGTTACTTGCTTATGGATAAAACTTTTTGAGTTTTGAATTAGACCAATAAAGGTTAGTTTTAGTCTCTTAACAATTTATTTTAATTTGTTTCCTTCAGTTATTTTAAAGGAAATACTCAACTAATATCCCATATCAAAAGCATCATCATTAGCTTAGAAACCAAATGAGAATAAAGTTCTAAGTAATTGATCGAATAAGCTCCACAAATTCTTAAACCAACATGTACTTAAGTAGTGTCTACTTTTTTCCACTGAAAAGTGTTAACACGGAATAATGGTTGATTGGATCAACATCTTCAACGTCGAAGTCTCATTTCTTTGTAAATAAAAAGTTAGCAATTATTATTAATTGCTATTCCTAGCTTTAGTTTCATGTTTAAATCAAGACAATATCAGTAAACTGTCCTGATTTTCTTAGAAAAAGAGTCAAAGGTAAGTTTGAAAAACTATACTAAATAGTTCCCTACTTCTTGGCTGAAACGTTAGCTAGCTAGCTAGATCACGTTAAGTCGTGGTCCTCGTATTTATTGTGTATACCAAGCTCATAGATATGGCTTATATGCTACCTGTCATTCCATTATATATAGTTTCTAACCGTCAAATTTATTCGGGTTTGTTGGATGACCAGAAATATAAATAGGATTCTTGCTTTGCTTCTGTGTTTGCTATTACCAAAATACAAACAAAATACAAAGACTTATATCACCAAGTGGTTCATGCCAACATTTTCATAATTCTTATATGTATACGGAGATCAGTAGCTTAACCCAAATGAAACATATGATACGCATGTATGATCAGATGCTATTCTCGTCTTCAACTTTTATGTTTGGTTTGGAGTGCCCTTATCGTAGTTCAGGTTAGGGCATACCTATGTCCTCTGCCTATCAGATTATGATTTATCATAACTCGTCATTTTGGAGAACTATAAATTTGTTTAGAATATTTAATATTGATTGACTCTACCAAACTAACTCTAATTTGAAAATATATATTACACTAATTTAAAATTTTAAGAAAATGTATATTTGTAAAGATCAGTTCACAAATATATCGAAAATTATTAATTATTGATATACTTTAACAATTCTAAAATTTGTGTATATTAAAAAATAATTTTGTTTTAAATTAATCAATATTAAACTAATTTTAATTTTAAATATAAGAAATATCACTTAAAATCAATATTAATTTACAAATACTAAAAATTGTCATATATGAATTTTTAATTATCATATACTAAACGTTCTAAATTCTAGGCTTTTCTTTTTTTTTCATTCTCCTCCTTCCTCACCAATCTTTCTTTCTTATGCAACGACTTGTGCATCCAAATATAGCAGTCTTGTGCCTACTTTTCTATATATATATGTATGTACAGTTCTACCAAATACAAGAAGCCAGATAACGGTTAGCTGCTACATACCTATGGTCCATGGATGACGATGTTAAACAGTCAGTCCTCACATGGACCCCAAAGAGAGTTATAGTTAAAAGTTTGGTTTGATAGCACATAGTATGCGACTAACTGGTATATCTCTCTGGTACAGATAAGATTGTTCGAATTTCCTAGGATCCAATTATTTGCATATTTTCTTGATACCTAGGGCCATCTGAAAATATGAACAAACGTTGGGTTCTTCATAAACGAGGTAGATCGATGTAACGGGTATATATGCCATTAAGCACATGTACCGTAGGTCAGTGGAAAGGTCTTAATTCTTAAAACTTCCTCATTTAATTAAGATTGTACGACATAGCCACAAAAGTAGAAAAAGTTTATACCATTTAGTTTGATTTCTTTATCAATCAAAAACACATGAAAAGCATTTTTTTTGTTCAAGTCACAACAGGCTTCCATCCTAGATATTTCTCTGGTTTGGTTTACAAGTAAAGTACAATTTTATTTTGGAATCTTTTCTTTTTAGACCCAGATTGGATGACTAACTCGGATAAGTAGAGGATTGAGGGTTGAGGGTTGAGGGTTAAAAATCATATTGAAATTATGTGAGGATCAATCTGATAGAAATATAATTTAAACGTAAAATGAGGAGATTATTACCCAAAAAAGTGGCTTGGTTTAATAGTATATAATTTGGTTTAATAAATTTTAGATTAAACTTGTGAATCCCACCCTCATTAATTAATTCTTTTCTGAACAAGTTGATTGTAGACTTTGAATAGCTCATAGCTAAGAATCATTTGGTTGAACTGACCTGGGTCGCTTGAGTTTTTACTTCATGGAACAGATCCACCAATTTCAGTCGGATCTTAAAGAAAACGAACCTGAATTTTGCAGAATCGATTTTGATTTTTTTTTACTACACCAACTAGGTCGTATCTGGTTTGAGAATTGTATTTATAAGGGATATTTATAAATAATTTGGCACCTTAACTTTACAAATGTCATTTTTAATCATGAAATGAATAGGAAAGAGTTCAGACTTTTACTTAAGCTATAGCAAACTGCAAACTGTACCGAAAAATTTTACTATAGAATAAGGATGTATAAACAGTATTTGATTTTTTTAGTAGGGGCATTAAGTTTCAGAGAAAATTTTGTTTTAGTAATCAGTATAATAGGCCAATTCCCCACTAACATAAGCGTTCTATATGTGATAATTCTGAATCTAATGATATCAAAACTACAGCTGAAGGTTATTTTGTGACGACTGCTAATTTAGTTTGGTAAAATTAATCAAAAATAAAAACTTATTCTACAAAATATTGAAATTAAATCTACTTTATGAACTATGGTACAATAAAACTTTTAAAATTAAATTAATATTGTGTAAGATTTTTTTTTCTTCTAAATTTTACAATGACACAGTAGGATTTTTTTTTGTATAATTAATCTTTACTTGTTTCAAGGTACAACAACAAAGTTTATCGAATATAAAGGAATTCACTAAACATCGCTAATATCCACAAAATACATTAGCTTGCATTTTAGCAATAGGAAGTGAGCTATTTGACTTAAAATCTTTGAAGAGAATTGGAGTCATGTATTTCTCTCTAATAGTTTTACCTATAGTTGGGGAGGAATTTGCGTTTTCAGTTAAGGAAACTTCTAGTTTGGACTCCAACACTTTTAAATGCTCTTCTTACTCTGGACTAATTAACAGTTATGCTTCATCTAAGAATCCTATTTTTAAAGAGAAACATATTAAATTCATTTGGTATATATTGAACAGATTTGTTTTCTACCCTGTAAACAATAAACCAATGTTGGAATTCCTCCCCTTCTGCAGAGTGATGGCCTCTAGTAAAATATTTTCCGTTGGTTATATTTCCTTAGGATTCTTTTAAAGGAATTTAGGGAGATGTCTATCCATACTTCCTCTACATAGACTTAATTTGTCCGAATTGTTTGTTCAACTTTGAAACCTGACTTATTTCCTAAAGCTTAGGGACATAGAAGGCCCTCCTTCTATATATCTTAGATTTCTATACTTTCTTAGCCTTCATCTTTCTGCTAGTCTGTGTAGCAAAACTTTTAAGAATTTTTTTAGTTTCTTAGTGTCTTTGAAGTCCAGTTCGATGGACCAGCTGAATCCTTTTGAAGACTTCTTTGAAAGGCCTTATTGGTTGAAAATTTTCAAGACTTCTTAATCCTCTTATTTGACTGTTTACCAAAAACTCTTCCTTGCTTACACCAACTTAAAGGTTTTTGTAGTGGGTGATGACAAAGCTTTAAAACCTAGTCCTTCTACTATGGCCTTAGATTTTAAGGTATATCTTCCTTATCTTTAGAGCCGACAACTCATACTTTCTTTAGGAATTCACCATATTGTGGATTTTTTGGGTTACCTAGTGGGAGTCCCTTTTAAAGCCAGTGCTATTAATGATAAATTTCTTCAAGAAATATTCGAGCATTATTGCATTTTGAAATTTAAAATCTTCATGCCCAATATTACTAATACAGAAGTCCACCACCTTTGGTGTTAGAAAAGCCTTCAAAGTTTAGTTCCTTGTCCAAATTCTGCCATCCTCAAGGGTACTCCTTCTGGCTAAAGAATATTTAATTTTTGACTTATACCACTAACATTTGCTGCTGCAGATTTTAGAATTTTAAATGTTGAAGTTAGAGAAGAAGGAAAGAATATTTCTTATAAGGAAGCAATTGTGGCGGCTAACCTTATTGTGAAGAGAAAACTCAAAGAAAATTCTTTTTCTGCTTCAAGCTTTAAAAGGGACAAAACACCAATTCCCAAGAGACCTGCTAGAAAGTTAACTCGTTCAACCACTAAACTATTTAAAGAAACTAAAATTACAAAATTTGTGACTAAAGACACCACCCCTATAAAATATGATTCTTCCACTCTTGAGAAGATTGTGGAGGACATTAATAAGGATATCTTACTCTTCTTGACTTCTCTTACTTTTATTTTCTTTATAAGTTCTTACTTTTGGTTTTTATTTCATTGATGACCTGGTATTAGACCTTCCATATGCTACCTTTTCCTATGAGCCAGAATCTAGAAGAGCCAAAAATTTCCCTAAGCAAAATATTACTAAAGTCGTTTTGCAAGAGGTAAAGTAGGAATTCCTTTCATTCTTTATGAAAATATGCCAAATTCTTGACAAGTTATTTCATGTCTTATAGGCAGGAGACATTTGGATGCTATCGACATCTTTATAAGAAGTCTTTGATTTAAGCTTCTAGGTGTTTCTCCTAACACTCCCTCCATTGTTATGCCAATAATTAGTTTTGAGGAGCTGTCAAGAGTTAAGGATTCTTTAAAACTAACTATACAATATGAGCATCAATTTTTGATTGAAATTTAACACAGTTCCTCCCTAAGCATGCTTTCGTATATTTGCTCTATAACCCCATCATCTACTATTGGAGGAATCCTGAACAAAACTAAAGAATTTTTCTCTTCTTTCGAGAAGTCAAACAACAACCAAATTGTTTATTCCAAAAAACCTAAGCCTCTCAGAGAAGCACTAAATGACTTATGATGCAAAAAAGGATAAAGGTAAAATAACTCCTGACGTAAATTTACAAGCTGAAGAATGAATTCAAGTCTTTAGAGAATCAAGTTATTTAGCATGAAAGAGATACTACATTTGATTAGAGATAAGCAAGAAGCTCTAAAGCAGGATGGTAAGTGGCTTAACCATGAATTTAATAAGGTCAAGCAAATAACTAAAGAGCGAGGGAAGTTGTTGATGTTATAAAAGGATGAAGTTGACCTTTGGAAGCAAAAATTTCAATATGCTAAGGAGGACTAAGTCTTCATATCAAACAATGGGGCGAGATCCTATCTTTTAACCCAGATCAACTTTAAATTTCTTTACATTCTACAGTCAATTTATTGACTATTAGTCAGCTTTTGTGGACTTGAACTTTATTGCTTGAATGTTTATTATGGTTTTTTGTTATTTGACTTGGAGAATTTTACTCTTCTTTATTTATTTATGAACTTTCTCAAAGGATGGTATATAGGTTTTCAAATATTTCCCATTAATGAAATGTCCACAAGGTTCACCTTCTAAGTTAGATAACCTATAAGCGTTACCTTTTAAAACTCTATGAATTCAAAATGGCCCTTCCTAATTTTGTCACCTTCTCTTTTTGCGTAATCATGTTATTCGTCTAAGTTTTAATTCCATCATAATTTCATCTAAATACTCAAATGTTTCTAAAGAATTATTCTTAGCCACTCTTAAGGATGGAATCATCACTTATATATGAAGAACAACATTAGACCATAAGTTAGAGTGAACAGGTTGACTCCTATAGTTGTGATGGAAGTTCGATTCACCCATAAGGTCTCAAACAAAATTTTATGTGATTCTCTAGGATTCTCCTCTAATATCTTTTAAAGCTTTCAATGACTATTTTGGTTGAAGCTTTAGCTTTAACATTAGCTGGAGTGTAATATAGAGTCAAATTTAGTAATTGTATGCCATAATCTATAGCAAAATCTTTGACTTATTGACTAGTAAACATAGTTTTTAAGTCACTTATTATTAACTGTAAGACCCCAAACTAATGAATAATCTATTCCTTAATGAACTTTGATACATCAGTCTAATCAACATTCTTCATTAGCTAAGCAACCACTCATATAAAGAAATAATTCATCACCAATAGATTAAAATTATGACATTTAGAAGAGGGTGGATACATTTTCCCAATAAGATCAATGGCCCAACCTTTAAACGATCATATTTTAATTATATAGTGTAACTCAAAAGTAGGAATTCACTGAACATTTCAATATTTTTGGCATTGTTGATAGACTTGAGCATAGGATATACAATCTTTCAATATCGAAGGTTAGTAGTAACCATGACATCTTATAAGTCATCTCATCTTTATATCAGATTGATGTCCTCCACATACTCGCTTATGAACTTGTTTCATACTATTAATGCCTTAAGCATCCCAAGGCATGATTAAAAAGTCCATCATTGCCTCGTTGAAATAAGATTCCTTTAATTAATATGAAGTTAAGTGCTTATAGTTTAATTTTAAAAGGCACTTTCTTGCCAGGATTCTCTAAAAAGTCCTTGATTTCCTCCCTCCAATTATGAGCTACTTTTTTATCAATATTTAAAACCCCCAGGGAAATTCTCTTTTTATAAATAGACATATGGGATTTTCGTTACACAAGGATAGATTTATCAACTAATTCTTTAGACATTTTTATCCCAGATGCAATTTGGGAGAGTTCATTTTCCTTGCAATTTTCCAATAAAGGAATATATTGGAATTCTACTTTATCAAAGAATTCTAATAATTGAATAGCAACAATATAATAAAATGACAGAGTCAAACTAACGCACTTATATTCTCCCATCACATATTGTATCACCAGCTGAGAATCTACCATAATGAGAACCTCTTTAGTTCCAAGATCAACTACAAGTTCCAGTCCAATCATCAAGCCTTCTTATTTAGCTTGATTGTTAGTGCAAGAGAATTCCATCTTAAGAGAAAAAAGAGTCTTTGTTCTATTTGGTGTAGTTATAATTATCCCAATACCAACTAACTTTTTTGTACTAAAACTGTCAAATTTTAGTTCCCGTGGTTTTTTTTTCATAAGTGAGTAATAAATGCCCCATATCTTCTTGAACCTCTATCAAGGTGGCCATTGCCTAACCTTTTACTAACTTATGGGGATAATACACTAAGTTAAAGTCTGTAAGAGTCATAATTCATTTCCTAATGTTCAACGATATCACTGGCTTATTCAATATGTATTTCATTAAGTCAATTTGTGAAACCACAAAAATTCTATTTTGCAATGAATAATGCCTTAATTTTGAGCAAGCAAAATATAACACCAATCGCAATTTCATAATAGGAATATACTTCTTTTGTTGGTGTGAGTGTTCTAATCAAGTAATAAATAGCCTACTCGTGGCTTGCCTCATTACTTTGGGCCAGTAAGCACCCAATAAATCCTTCTACGACAAAAATATATAACTTTAAAGGTATTCCCTTCTGCAGCAGCATTAACACTAAAAGTTTAGTCAATTATTCCTTGATCCTCTCAAATGCCATCTGATGTCTTTTTTCTCAACATAATTCCTTATAATTTTTTAACTTTAAGAGGTTTAAGAATTCTTTTGTTTTACTGATAAAATTAGTAATGAACCTCTTTATGTTGTTCACCTGACCTAAAAAACCTTAGATTCTTGTCTTATTTTGAGGTAATTTGTTTCAAGAATGGCATTTGCTTTATTTATATTTAATTCAATCCCTTTATTGTAGACTAAGAAACCCAGGAAATTTCCCACTTTTACTTCAAAAGTGCACTTTAGAGGATTTAACTTTAATTTATGCATTCTCATCTTATGAAAATTTCCCTTAAATTCTCTATATGGTCTATGCTCCTTGTTAGTTTACTAACAATATCATCTCTATGAGCTTCTGAAATATGAACTGTTAAGTTATGGAAGATAGTTCTAATAAGTGGCTACTATATTCTTTAAATCAAAAGGCATTATGACCTATACAAATGTCCCTACTGATCTAGGACATTTGAAATCCATTTTGGAAACATCTTGTTTGGTTATAAAGATCATATTATAACAAAAATCTATAAAAGAAAACAAAGAATGTCTAGTATTTACATCAATTAAAGAACCTATAATATGCATCATGCACACATCTTAAGAGTGGCTGCATTTAAATCCCTAAAATCAACACAAAATCTTATCTTATTATTCTTCTTTACTACATTTATAACATTAGCTAGCCACTTAGTATATCTAGCTAGTGTAATTAAACCAGCCTTACATATGAAGTCTAGTTTTATATGAAGTCTATGATCCACCAACCTTTTATTCAACCTTCACATCTCGGTATAGTCCTAAGCAAAATAATCTTTGAGTTCCTTCAGGAGCTTAACTAACTCTAACCTCATTTTTAGATCTAGATTATTGCTAATAAACACTTGGTAGAATTCTCCTTAATCAATCAAATTCACTTCTTCCAATGTTTCTTGATTTTGACTCCCTAAATCGTCAATCTCTCTAGAAGTAGATTTTAACTATTGGACACAACCTTTGTCCTCTACTTGTAATTCTTCTTCTTCAAAGATCAACTCGACATTTTCACATTTCTCCAATTCATCAAAATCCTCTAAGATTTGCAACATTTAAAACTTAATTTTTATACTGCAGCTACCATAACAACTTCCTTTTGTAAAAACCTACTCATCAGGTTTCTCCATAATTGGAACCTTCATCAGCCTATTAGTAGGCACAATGGAAGTTACTCTTACCACATTTCTAATTCTGTTCAAGCCTTTTCTTTTTCCTCATTTTTTGAATACTCTCTATAGGATAGTATTTTAATTTGAATTGGCTTAGCATAATCTCCATAGAATTTCATCTCCATGGTATCAACTTTATTATAGAAAGGCTGCGAATTCCAAACAATTTCTACCTTATTGCCTTTCTGTAAGAGAAGAAGTTGATGAAGAGACGAAGGAATGCATAATTTGGAGTGGACCCAATCTCGCCCAGTAAAATTTAATAAATGGAATATAATAATAAAGAAAGAAATCAATGAAGACTTACCCTATCATGATGTTCATCGGGAGAATTTCCCATGCTCTAATAGTCTCACTAGTAAATAAGGATATAGATAATTCAGTTGGGATCAAGTCTCTAATTATCTTTGCCCAAAACTTGCATCATTATAATTGTCCAACCCATTATCAACAAAAAGCTCTTGAAGTTGATCTAATGTATAAAGGTCTTATATGTTGTGTCATGGTATTAGCTAGCTTTTTTAGCACCACCTTCTTTAGAATTCTTGGTCCTATAACTAATAAAGATACTTTTCATTCTCTTTTCCTAGGTAGGAATTCCACCTTCTTCCCAAAAGATTTGCCAAATGAAGTAGGGAGTTTTATAGAAGAAACAACATATGGCACCTAGATGAAAATTTTTACGAATTCATCAGAATCCTTATCTTAACTCTCAAACTATGATGGCTTCTTACGAAATCTAGGATTGTACTTTTCTTTCTTCTTACTTTGCCTTTCATTGGCAACTTCTACACATCCTTTCATATTATTTAGTTCTAAAATGCTTTCATGAGAGGGGCACGTTTTATAAAGGATGGTTTTTAGGGTTGGTTTTTGAATGATAATGGCTTGCTTTTTCCAAACCTAATAGGAGCTTTTTGTTGTTGAAGCTTTCTCTTTTGAATTCGGGTTAAGGGTACCAAATTCTAAGGATGCCTGACTTATTTCCACTTATGAGATGGTGACACTTACGATAGTACTACAAATTAAGGCTTTCTGTACTAAAAACTTAAAATTCAAGGATCATATATGTATCTAAGCATTTATGATAGCGCATGTCGAGTGCACTGTAAAATTTACCTAACTCTCCAGTCTAAAAATTTGTAGATGTGGTGAGTCGGGATCAAATCCATAGGAATGTTCGGTTAATTCTCGCAATGGAAATAATTAATGTTAAGGAACTAAAAGGAGGGTTTTGAGTTGATGCAATCGAGAAAATAAAACTAACGAGAGCAAATTATAGCAAACGGTCAAAAATAATAAAAGTGTTAAATATATGTAAAACCTAGTTCTCAGATCAATCTCGGCCTAGAAACAATTAAACACATTTCATTGTTATAATGCTTTCACACCTCTCCTAGAACTATTGATCGTGGACTAAAAATATGTTCTGCTAATCCCAGTTTTCCCTTAGGTCGTGTTTAATTAAAATGAGCTCTTTAATTAACCTAACTACCGAATAACCTAGAATGTGCTCTCTAGATTTAATTGGACAACCACATTAAGAAATGGAAAATGGATCAATATAGGTAGTAACCACACAAGCTTGGATTATCTAGCCTAAGTTATGTTGTTCCTATGATTCAAGGTCATTAGTTGCTACAACCGAATCTCAAATATAACAATTACGGATTATATTGAAGATTCTAGCAATGGGTTTGTAATAAAACAATCCAATGAAC
>JAOQMM010000171.1:6538370-6556405 GCA_027563515.1 Erythroxylum platyclados | reverse complement strand
ATCTCTTAATTTTAAATGAGTAATAAAATTAACTTATGAATATTATTCAAAATTTATATAAAATTTCATTGTAATATTTTTTTAAAAATATTATATTATAAAATATTTTTCTATTAAATTATTGTTTGTTTATATAAAGCTACAATGACTATTGACAGTGGCTTTGCAACATAAAAGTTGACCTTTGACATGTACACCTCAAATAATAAATCTATATGTTTACTCTTTTTATTGATGCATTAATGACAATTTACAGGTTACAAAAATTTTATTAGAATTGGTAGCATATATGTCACTAATATTATGTAAAGAATGAGGGCACAATTGTCATTAACACACAATTTTAATAAACTAAAGACTAAAAAGCTACTCTTATTAGCTTTTCAAAAATCAGCTGATTGGGTTGACTACTGATTGGGTTCAATCAGTCAACCCAATCAGCTGATTACCAAACATCTTTTTTAGCTATTTGATATAGTCAAATAGCTAAAATCCTTGAAATATATCAAACAGCTAAAATCCTTGAATCAACCAAAATATGACTTATCAGCCATTGTCCAACATCTCCCGTGTCTTCTTCAGTATTTTGATAATCCTGGCATCGCTTTCGTTTCTTCTCTCCTCGATAGAGAAAATTATCCTACTTGGACATGAGGGATGATGAATGTGTTGTGTGCTAAAAACAAAATGATGCAAATCTTCCCAAGCTACCGATTGACTCCTCAAATGTACATGCCTGCTGAAGTTTAATGCAATGGTTTAACTCCCTTGCTTGTAAGTGACATGATAGTGTTGCATATGTTGATTCGGCACGCGAAATGTGGCTGGATTTAGAAGAAACATTTTCAAAAGGCAATGCATCTCGTCTTACTAAATTTAAAAATAAACACAGAAAATAAAAACAAACCTTTGGCATCAACGTTTGGAGCATTTATCTTTTAAGTGTTTGTCTCTTATTCTTGAATTTTTATCTTTATCTTTAAAAGATTTTGATAAGTGTTGTAATGTATGTCATTAAGCCAAACAAATATCGAAATATTTTTTTTCTCTATCATGCTAAATATAAAGTTTCTTTGAACTAATTTACTATAACATTTGAGAACCATATAAAACTACTTTCTCTGGGGCTCATTTTTTCCTCATCATAGTTGATAATTATACTCGTGTAACTTAGTTTTTCTCATGAACCATAAATCAGATACTTATGGTTTCTTAGCATCCTTTTATGTTGTGCTTAAGACTTAATTTGATTATTTGATTAAAAGGTATCGTAGTGCCAATGGCTTAGAAATTACATCCAATTATTTAAGAAAAAAAGGGATTTTTATTTCAACAAACTTGTGTTGACGCCTTACAGATATTATGTTATCAAATTGAGAGATATTATGTTTAAATTAAGAGAGATGTTATGTTATCAACACACTCATTTGTAAATTTATTTACATACCCATATGTTCTTTTAATTTGCCAATTCTGTTCAAGTTAAAGGGAATTGCTCAAACCAATTGTCTTAGTTTATTGAGTGTATATTTTAATTGGATGTATAGTAACAATTATATAAAATTCCCATAGATAAAAAAATGGAATGAGATAACAACCAGTTAAGCAATTGGCTATCATTCATATACAAAAGTCAATTCTAAATATATTATGAGCACATAATATTAGAAGGCATAAGATAGTGATCAATTTGTCTACAGAAACACATAGATTGCATTTTAAGTAGTTTTGTACTTGATTTTTTCTCCCATTTATTTCAGTATCTAGTCTTAACAATAACATTTTTCTCATCCACATCGAACCTACGACATAAACAGTTCTTAAACACACTACAAACGAACTAAGTACCATCAGCATTTGCATTCAAATATCTTTGTTGCAATTTTGAAACTTGGCATTATTTTTTACAAGCTTATTAATAAATTCAACACTTTTCTCAATTTGATATTCTTAAAAGAAAAGTAAATTTCTCGTTGAGAATTTTCGCATTTATTTTAATTTTTTAGAAATAAAATTTCACTTATCAAAAATTATATTTCTTTATTTGTTTGATCAACAAGTGTAAACCTTACCCTTTGGGTTCATGAAGTCTGTAAGATATTTTAATTCTGCAATGACATTGATGCACATATTTATAATTCTTTTAACTCTTCACGGGATAACATGGTGCTCTTAGGTGTACTTACATAAACCATAGAATCTTAACCCTAGTTAGTCCAATGTGTTTAAATTCAAACATAAAAGTGAAATTAAAACATA
Source organism: Erythroxylum platyclados (assembly GCA_027563515.1). NCBI lineage: Eukaryota > Viridiplantae > Streptophyta > Magnoliopsida > Malpighiales > Erythroxylaceae > Erythroxylum > Erythroxylum platyclados. Next base: position 6,554,146 of record JAOQMM010000171.1, on the reverse strand, counting down.
AAAAGAGATTGTCCAAATAAAGGGTTCATGGGAATTGTTGTATGTAATGAAAGCCATGTGAATTTTACTGCAGTGTCGAATACTCTAATAAATTTGTGGGATTATGTAACGGAATACACATAAATGAACCTATTGTCCAATCAAATATAGAAATTTTACATATTACAACTCAAAGGGAATACGAAAACACAATATCATATGATGTGCAAATCAAATTCGATTAGTACACAGTACTCCCAAGTTTTTTCTAAGAGACATGTACAAATGGAACAAAGTCAAAACCCACTAAAGGAGATGTACACCGATGAAACAAATTATAAGAGAGTGATGACTGAGCACATATGCAGGTACATTGTCTTAACTATAAAAAGCCCTCTACCCTTACAGCATGTGCCCGACCTAACACCTAACAGAGCAGAGAAAAATCAGTGGTTAGCATTCATCGAATGAATTAGCAAAGGAGAAAATACGAGTCGGGTGTAATTATTCAGGTTATTTTAGTAGGGTGTAAGTGGCTTGGGTCACCACTTATGGTAGAATTTGAGTCGTGACTCCATATATACAATGTGACCTATCCAGGTGGACGAAAACAATGTCAAGTATGATTTCTATCTAATTTTTTGACGGAAAACTAACCCAAAAAAAAGGTTATGGAGCTTGACTACCTTTGAGGACTTATTTTCGAAATATTAAAATAAGTAACATTGTATAAATTGTTGAAGTTTAAGTTTCTTTTAGCTTTAAGAAGAATCCCTTTGTGAATGATGGTAAATTACATAAACAAATTATCAAGAGATGGAGAATAAGTAAGTTTATAGTATTTAGGGTATAATCAAATTACAATGTATTTCATAAACCATTAAAAATTGATTTTATTTAGAATTATTTAAATTATTTGAGCTTTTAATTGTATCACGTTATTTTATTTTCATTTACTAGAGCAAATTTAAGTTTAATTATTTAAAGAGCAACAGTATGTAAAACCAATCAAGATACTAGGAATAATTCTCTTGTTCCTTTATTTAAAACCTCAAGTACTTCATTTAATCTTTTGATGATTTGATGTAAATAATTTTTATTTAATTATCTTGTTCCTTTTTATTTTGAAAAGTGAATATTTCATTAATAAAACTTGAACAAAATGTACAATACTTGCATCTCAGTAATACATGTGGTATTAAGCTAATTGAGACTTGTAACTTGTCCACATGACATAATAGAGAGAGCAACTTGCAATACAATTGAATAGCTCTAATGCTTGTACTCATTCCATATTACAGAGCCAGTGTATGTTGTATCTGAGAGGAAATTTTATAATATAGCCCTTTTACTAAAGCATCTAATTGAATTTTCAATAGCAATCTTTGCGGTGACACCTCCACAGTAAGTGTGTTGTTCTTAAAGATTGCATTATTCCTTATGTTCCATATCAAATGAACTAGAGCTCTCATGCCAACTCTAAGTAACTTTTTATCCCATTTGTTACCCAAATGGACTTAATTAGACCATTCTACAATATTTAGTTAGCCATGAACGTGATATTGAGTGTTGAACAAGTCCATCCTTTCTCTCCATAGTCTTTGAGAATAAGGACATTCAAAGAATAGGTAAGTGTGGCATTCTAGCTTCATCACAATGCATATTCTTTACTATTAATTGAGAATTTGATTTTATACCTGGTAGCTAAACTTTGCTTGATAGTTAGTCGGAGTAAAAAAGAGCGAGATGGTGAGATTGTTAAGTCCCACTCTATCCTGAACCAATCAAATTCTAGGGTAAAATCAATTAGAAGTTTCTTGTAGGAGCTGTTAAAGAACTTCTTATCTTTTTCCACTATCCATTATACCAAGTCTAATATGTTAACATCTAGGGAGCATCCAGAGACTAATTGGAGAATTTTTTGTGAGCCTTTAGTACTATGGAAAGGCCAATGCCAATCTTTATTCAATATAAAATCAGAGACCCTAGTAGATGTAAGAATGATGGCTCTCATATGATTGAATTCCCTAATCTTGTATAGAGGTCCCATGGAGAGCTAGTTATCAAACCAAAAACTTGTGCCATTATCATCCCGTATCTTGTGTTTGATATGGTTCTATATAAAGAGTCTGGTGGAAAAATTCTCTATAATAAGTAGAACTAAGTAGGTTTCACTTATAAGGTGCATATGCTTTCCCTTTTATGTGGTATATATAGACCCTTTAACCCATAAGTTCTCCTTTCTCTTGCAAAATATCCATAACCATTTAACTAATACAGATTTATTCAGGATACTAGTTGAGCTGATTCCAATTACACCTTCCTACTTAGGAAGACAGCGAGGGAACTCCATTTGATGCTAGGAGATTTAGTGTTATTAGTAAATCCTTTCCAAATGAAATCCCTAATTAGCATGTCTATTCTCTTTAAGACTCTTTTAAGCATAGCTAAATGAGAGAGTCAATAGTTATTAAAGTTGCTAAGGACACTTACTGTAAGTTGGATATTGCCTTCATAGGATAAGCTTCTATTATAACATGAGTTATCCTTTTTTCTGTGGAACATATCAGAGACTTGCAATTATTAAAATTCATGTTTTTAGTGGAGATGGGAACTCTTAGACATCTAAAAGTAAGTGACTCTAACTTTAATCTCCTAGTGGAAGGAAGTATTATGCCTTGGGAGCCTAGGACACAAGAGAATGATGGAGCTTTTGTCTTAATTAAAGCTAAAACAAATAAAGTTGACCTGACCTCTTCCAATGTGGTCTGTTTGGTGAGTGTAGTTACTTGATGAGGGGGAATAGAGCCTCTTAGGGAGTTATGTAGTTCTTCAATAAGTTCGTTTACCTTATTATTTGTACCTATAGTAGATTAGTAAAGTAGGATTGTTTAATTTCCTTAAGATTCTTCTGATCTTTGAGTATAAACCTATTGGAATCTTTCAGAACTAGAATTCTAGCCTTGTTCCTTCTTGTATAGATAACATTGTGAAAAAAATTGGAATTAATATCTCCTTCCTTTAGCCATATAATACTATATTTTAGTCTTAAATGTGAATTAAGAAGAATCTCCAATGAATTGTATTAATTTGTTAGCTTCTAGGCCTTTCTCTTCTTAAAGCTTGGGTAATTTAGGTTACTTTTAAGGTCCTTTTGAACTGATTTAAGAGCCTCAGATGCTTCATTTTTGTCAATCTATATAGGATCCCCATTATGCCTTAGTAACAATTTACATTCCTCATTAAGTACCTTTAGAAACCTCACAAACTTTTATGCGAGTGCCGCTACCTCCCATATTTAATACTTTATTCACTACTTGGTCAAATTGAGGATGCTTCAACAATGTATTCAAAAATTTAAAAGGAAATTTCCTCTTATACCCCTACCAAGTTAACTCAATTTCAATTATGGAATGATCTGAGATCTAAAAATTTCAAAAGTGTGCAAAACTTTAAAGAAAATTATTCAATCTTTGATCATTTACTAGACATCTGTCCAACTTTCTTTGCATAAATTTATCCTTATTATGTTTGTTGCTCCAAGTGTGAAGAGCCCCTGTGTATCTAAGTTCCAGCAGACGCATCTTAGAGGAGAGATTAAGTAGTTCATAAAATCTAGCTTTGGAATATGGATGACTATTATATGTTTTATATGGGGCAATTGTGCAATTGAAATTACTTGCAAACATCCAAGGATATTAATGCTTAGAACTAGTGTAAACAACTCAACCTATAGTTTAGACCTCCAAAATTCCCAATTCCCTTCATAGATCATAGTTATAGCAATCCTCTTGTTTATTTCAATTAGCAAAATATCATAATGTATAAATTGATTAAAATAACTCCAATAAATTAGACTGATTCTAGAAGGATCAAAAGCTACAATCACTCTTCCATTTGGATGGGAAGAATGATTATTTAGAGTAATCCACTCCCTATGCAAAAACTAAAGACCATTAGTGAATATGTCTTGCTTTATTGAGACCAATGAAATGATGCTTCTTATAGACTAAGACATCTTTAAGCTCCATATATTTATTTAGGTAGTTTAGCCCTTTAATGTTCCATATTAGGAATTCCATATGCTTCTTATTTTTTGCTTTCTTTTCCTAATTCTATAGTTGCTAGAGCTAGGATCCATTGGTTCAGCCTCTTCCCCATTGTTGCCAGGTGTGTGATTGGAGCATCTTTCCCTTTTGTTCTAGAAGTTGCATTCTCTATGTAAGTTCCTTCTCCAATCTCATCATGACTTTCATTATAGGAATTCCCTTCTATTTGTCCCTGCTTTTCTAGTTTCCTTTATGGAGTAGCCTCCTTAGTATATTTCTAAAGAGAGGAATCACCCCTTAAATTCTCCCATTGTTATTTGTCTTCATATTTTGCAACCTTAGTGTAGTTTTCATCAGCTATTGGTTTTGGCCTCCATATTTTTACAATTCCTTTTTTAAGGGTTTTCATGGTTAGTTTACCTTTATGGAGTCCCTGATTGGGTCTCCTGCACCATTAGCTTTAAGATATGCATTGTATTAGGAAGTTCCTTTTTCAATCTCATCTTAACACAAATTCTAGAAAATCCTATACCTTTTAGATTTGTTGTGTTATCATCCAATGCTTTGGGCCACCCCAGAACATTATCCAGATAGCTCATCACTTCAGAGGACCAATATTCTAGAGGTATTATATAAAAATCAACTCAAATAGGGATTGTTTGTAGCTCAGATCTGTCTAATGTAACTCCCAGTTGCCATTTTCTTAGTACCAAAGCCCTCCCTTGGATGTGTCATGGTCCCATTTCCAATTTCTTCATCGCAATTTCCTCAGTGAAGAATCTAAATATGAAGAGATCATCCTCTCACTAGACAGTTCTTTAGACTAAGTTTTTTCTAGATCGTGTTTGCCTACTGGTTCACCACTAGAAAAGCTAATTTTTTATCCAGGAAACCTCCCACTAGTGTCACATTCCATTTTTTTGCTCCTTGGTTTAATATCTCAGGTGGAGGAGCCACTAAATCCTCACCAGAATTGAAGGGAATATAATGTAGTTTTCCAAAGGAGTTAGGATCTCTTACTACCTTACTCTATGCTACTTTATTGCTAGCAATCGCTACACCAAAAGCTAACTTCTCCTTGGCTCCTGAAAAAGGAGGAAAATCCTTGCCATTCAAGCCATCTACTTGGTTCACAAAGGGTGGAGTGGTTGAGGTAGGTAAGTGAGGAAGGCTTTGGTAAGGATCCTTACATTTCTATTAATGGTAAATTGTCAGGTCCTTAGTCTTAGATGGAAAAGAAGAGAAATGAGTGAGAAGAGGAGTTGAGGGGTAGAGAAAAGTTAGATAAAATTATCTCACATTGGTTTCACCTTCCACTTAGAGGGTCAGTTGTTTCTCTTCTTCGTTTATTGATGTAACTGATTTTATTGTTTTAACTTAATGATTTGAAATTGTCTTTTAAAAATTTATATATGTGAATTCACGTAGATACTTAAATTAGTATTTTAATTGAGTCAAAAATATAAACGCTTTAAAAATTATAACAATCTTAAAAAAAATGTACTTCTTTTTACTTAAATACTTCTATGCATCTTTTATGTTTCTCCGTTTTTATTAAACATCTATTAAAATTGTAACTATGAATGATGAAGTTGTGGTATTTTGTGTAGATCTGATTAAAAAGATGATTTATTAATTTGTAAGATCTATATTGTTAAGAAAAATATGATTAGTACCATTAGGCATATCAATCTATATTTATTAATTTATTATTTTTGTGCAAATGATGTCCGAGTGTGGTTTAGTAACAAAAGTAATGTATGGTTTTTAACAAGGCATAGAAGAATATCTCTATATTGAATCCATACTTACCGGATTGAATCCAAACTCAGTATAATAAACTTGACAGGGTTCTTACTTGAAAATATAGGCAGAAACGAAAAACGATAGAGACAAAACTAACTACTAATCCTCGTTATAACCTATTCAGACGAGTAGAGCAGAAAATAATTGATGACTTTCAACTTCAAAAGCAATAATAATAATAAAAAAAAAGTAAGTGCTACTCGGTGTCATTTCCCAATAGGTATTTAATTTTTATTTATGGGGTCAACCAATTATAAATAAATAAATATGTATTTCTGCTAATTAGAAGGATGGAAGGTGGAAGTTAGAGATATGAAAACAAAGGTAAGGGACTGTTCGTTAGGATAAGATGCGTCATAAGAGTAGTCACGCACAAACGAGGCATTTTCACTTTTCAGCAGCTCAAAACTATCAGTCAACGTGAAGACATGTGATCTTGCCAACTTCTTTCATACATCTTTTTAAAGATTTCAGAAGAAGAAAAAATCGGAACCCCACGAATTGATGTTCTCACGGGTATAGTCAGAAAATTCTTTTCGTAATTATCCAATATTTCCCAACATTTTTAAAGATCAATTAAATTGAAAAATGTGAGCAATTATTTCTTGAACATGAGTACCAAATTACTTGATGCTTATGACATAATACTATTACTTATAATTACATGCAACAATAAGTTGAGAACAGATCCTCCGTTTCAGTTACAGTGTTTCTACTATATTTCATTAAATCTCATCTACACATTTATGTAGAGTTCCACATAAATATGTGGATGAGATTTAATGAAATAGGGTAGGAATACCATAACTGGAACAGAGGTGTCAATATAAATGTGTGGATAAAATTAGATGACACAAGCTTTTTCATGTGCCATAGGTTAGGTTAACTCTACAAAATTAATGTTTAAGATAGGACTCAATTTTTTTGTGGAGAATTTTTTTTAAAAACTCAGAATTACATCTTATTATTAACATAGAAGGGTGCAGCATGTGGGATACTCGTGTATTGCTGCTACATAGTTGCATTAGCCATAGAAGTCATGTTACCTGGATAATTACTTCTCCGACAATAATTTCGCTTTTGTGTTATTTTTTCTTGGCGATGGTATAATTGTTATCGGAATCGAGTAGTAATTTAAATGCATGCCCACATCACTTATATCATTGCTACAGTAGTATGCAATTCTTAAATATTAAAAGCTGACTGCTTAAAATCAGAAAAGTTAAATCAAACTACAGATTACAACAAAGGAATCGGAGCAAAAAGAGTTGACAGACAAACAGTTACACGGAGAGGTTAAACGGCAACTAACAAAAGCCCCGCGAAAAAGAAACCAGTGTCAAAGCCCTCGCCACCTTCTCTCTCTCTCTCTTTCTCGTAGAACAACACCCACGCAGTCACGCATGGCCAAACCACCGGTCCAAGTCAACCCTTTTCATGTTATCTATCAAAATTGGCCAAAAGCTTAATATATACCCTCCATTCCTCTTTTTCTCTGCCTCCCTTCAATCTTCTATTCATCTTCGACTTTGGATATTGCTTTACCCTTTATCTTAATTTCTCTCTCTCGATCTCTCATGTTTAGGGATCCCAACTGAGGCTTTTGAGTTTACTACTTGTGAGCAGCTAATAAGGGAATCAATGAGAAAGCCTTGTTGTGATAAGCAAGACACAAACAAAGGAGCTTGGTCTAAACAAGAGGACCAGAAGCTGATAGAATACATTCGAAAGCATGGTGAAGGTTGTTGGCGGAAACTTCCTCAAGCTGCAGGTTTGTAAATGTAAAAGCAACATTTTTCCGTGCAGATTTCCATTCAAAAGTTCGCATACATAGAAATATTCCGAAGTTAAGGTGAAGAAATTTAAATTCGCGTGCCATTTTTCACACTTTTAATCAGGCCTACTTCGCTGCGGTAAAAGTTGTAGGCTGAGATGGATAAACTATCTGAGGCCTGACCTTAAAAGAGGGAACTTTACTGAAGATGAAGAAGATCTCATCATCAAGCTTCATGCACTCCTAGGAAACCGGTACGATATATATGCTTAAGCTCTCAGTTGCCTTGCAGTCCGCACAAATCTTTCCCAATCTTATTTGGTCTTTTTATTTTTCCAGAAGTTAGGGAAGGAATTAGTGAGTTTCAGCAATAGTTATCGAATTCAAAAGCCTCCTCTCCTCCGTTTTTTGAATTCTAATGGAACTTCTAAAAGAAATCTATTGAGGGAATAATATAATGCACAAATAGAAAATTTTAGTTTGTGAATACATTATCTTTCTTGCTTTTTCACAGATTAAAAGCAACAAAGAGGCTTTAACCTAGGTGCCCCAGAAGAAGACAGAGAGCAAATATATACCTTCCGTTCACCATCCACTAGTCCAAACACAACATAAGTTCTGAGAACTCCCACACTTACTCCCAAAAACGAAGTTCCCATACCTTCTTTTCACCAATAAAAATGAAAATAACTCCCACTATGTTCTAGAAATTAACAGATTAAGTAGAAAAGATGAGGTACATATGGGATTAGTTGTTGCTTATCTAAAACATAAGTTTCACATTGGAAAGTTATATTCTGTAATGTTTGTTACCATGTTTTCAGATGAATTTAAGTCATCGGAATGACCTAAATTTGCTTCTTCTTCTTTTTTTTTCTCAGATGGTCCCTGATAGCGGGGAGATTACCTGGACGCACAGACAATGAAGTAAAAAATTATTGGAATTCTCATCTAAGAAAAAAGTTAATAAACAGGGGGATTGATCCAAATAATCATCGTCTGAGCCATTCCTTTCTTCGCCTTCAAGACTCTCAAAACTCTGCCAGTGCAACTTCATGTGGCTTCAAAACTCAACCCAAAGTAGAACTACACTTGGCTAAACCGAACACCGATTATGAACAAGTATCTGATGCAGCTAGTTCCTTGGAGGATGACCCATGTGGCTTATTGCCCGACCTAAACCTTGACGTCACAGTGACAGGTCCAGCTTCTTCTTCCATCGCCAACGTTGAAGAAAAACGAAAGGATAATGGGTCTAATTTGTTGAGGGGACTAGATTTGAATCCTCCTTCGACGCTGCTTCTTTTTCAGTAATCAATTGGGTCCATCAATGGATAGAACATCAGAAAAGAATATTTAATCAGGTGGGATTAATATGACTCAATTAGATTCCATGCCCCTCACTGATCTCCATAATTGGAGGAAACGAGTCTCATGTATTTAAATCCATTATTTTTAGCCAAGCTAGTTTGTCACCTTCAAGACACTCAAGATTAGATTGTTTCAAGGAAGGTTATCCACTTTAGGAAGGTGATTAATCAGCAAACTGTCCACTATATTCCTCTCACTAGATACATACATTTGATTAGTTCAGCATACATGTATTATTTGTCAAGAAGAAATCATATGCAGGTTTTATATTTCCGTATGTCAATATAATTTTGTGCCCCATTGGAATACAATTTCTTACCTTATGCTTCAGCATTTTCCGTTTCTAATACCAGAATATTGGGGATATTTAAGCAATAATATGTATGATACTGTATCGGTATTATAGTCAATGAAATAAAAGTTGGACGAAGTGAAAACTAACAAATTCCAAGGGAAAAGTTATTTTGTCAGTAAGTAGATGTTTGAAATTCCATTCCCAAAGCAGATGCATCGTTTACCCTTTATGTACCAAAAATTGAAAAACATGCACAAAGAAAATAAGAAATATGGCGTCAATGAACATCCAATGGCAAATTAAAAGCTTTACATGATTATGTAGAACTAATCTGATTAAAAAACGGTATTTAGTTCAGTGAAAATGATGAAAACTTTTCTATATGTTAAAAGAATTGTAGTTCAATGTTCAAACTGTACTTATTATAATAACAAAATTTTTACTTAATTATACCAAAATGATTGTGTACGGGAACCCTATCCCCCTGAATATCTCCTACAGAATTCGATACTTACAAGGGCAATGCTTCCATATGATCATTAACATGTGGTCCAGTGACAAGAAGGTAGGAATACTTCCCCTATATATCTAGTTTGTCGGAAATTCTGATTGGTTTAAGGAGTATGGTGGAAATTGTTGCAAATATTTCTTTCAAATGTAAAAGAAAATATGGAAATACTGTCATTGTCCATCTGAAGTCCAAGAATACTAGAGAAAAAAAAATGCCAAATCCCAGTGGACGTTTCCGATTTGCAGTTACGGTATCACAGAAAATTGATTACTCTGATAGATTGTGATAAGCAGCTTTTTCAGAGTCGGTGGATATGAAGGATTGTTGAAATTGTAGTTATAACAGGTGAGATTAAAGCCAGATGCTGCTCAAATACCGAACATTCAAAGAAACGAGTGGTGGGAAGCTCATTAGATTATTTATATGATGCTACCTTCTGGTTTAATACTCAGGTTGGTAGTAGCTGCATGTGCTTCAAAACCACCAACTAACAGAGATTCCAGGGCGTGTTTGACTCCGTTCTCCGATGAAACTTTCACCCGCAACTCATTGTCATCAATGCTAATCCATCTACCATTCAATGGAAAAGGGACCTAATTAAATGATTACGTTCAAGGATGATCCTCAATTTTCTCCACAATCTTTTGCTTATGACATACATATATGTTACCCTGAAAATGATGATACTCCATAGTTTGCATTCTATTGTAATGCTCTAATTAACTTTCTAAACCTAACCCTTTAAATATTAACTTGTGTCTGATACTACCGTTTGAATGAGTTGAGTTTCGATAAAGGAGGGACGTAACCGTTATTGATGTTAGTATTGCTGCCACAGTCAACACTGTATTTAAAATCCTGATTCAAGGTTTTTCTTTTTTTTAGTTTAGAAGACTCGGAAGAAAGAAAAAGAAAGAAAATTTGTTCTCTTTAACACCTCCAGGTTGTTCTCTTGTAGCCACTAAGATATATGGTAGTGGTAAAATCTTGATGAAGAGACAGTAATCCGTTATTAAAAATGCTGATATGGATACAGAATATGATTGGTTAGATTATTAGGCAATTTGTAGACTGTTAAATGTCAACGATATGGAAGTTCATGCAACCTAACGTTGGAGAACCAAGGTCGGAGAAGACTTAAGAATATCAAACTAACTGGGAAAAGACTAATTCATTCACTCAATATACATGTTTTCAACTTCAAATCTTCACATATAATCTCAGCCACATCCCAGCAACAACTTTTCTTTTTTGGCTAAGCACAACCACGAAAGGTCAACATGGCATCAAGTTAGCAAATTAGTAAGCCTGTTTTCTCAATTTAAGAAACATTGCTTATAAAACTAAAAATAATATAGGATGTTAGAAAAAAGCTAGCCAACAATGTTGGAAAAACAACTTGGCTGATGAGTATCAGAAATTTTAATAAGTTTGGAGTAAAAGAAACATAAATTCATTGTATTTGAACTAACTTCTAAAAAATATTTTAAAATTTAAATATTTGAAAAAGGTTTTATAGTTTTACTTTTTCAAAAAAAAAATTCTCTTAATTTTTTGTAAAAAATTAATGATAAAATACACTTGATATGAATATTATACATTGATCAATCGAATATTTGATATGACACTACAACAGAAGTGAGTTTTAGAGATGAAATTTTTCGTTGCAAAAGACAAAAAAATTATCGTCAATACTAATTAGCAACGAAATATTTCAGTCGCTTAAATCGTTGACAAATCCCTATGAGAAACAACTATAGGTGACGTTTTTCCCAAATTGTTGCTAAATATTTTTTGCTACGAGCTATATAAGTAGTTAAAACTGATAGGCAACAATATTAGAAATCATCGCCAAAAAGTTATTGGTTCGTTTGCTTTTGGTGGCAAAAAGTTATTAGCTACGAAACTAATTTTGTAGCTAAAAATTTTTTGCAACATTTTCTGTGATGTAGCTAATTATTTTTAGCGACGAAAGCTTAGCGTAGCCAAAAAGTATCGGTGACGATTTGGTAGATATAGCAAAAATTATTTTGCTACGTTTTAAACTTAATAGGGATGATTTGTAAAATGTAGCCAAAGCTTATTAGTTACGTTTTGAAATTTTTGATCATATAACTTTTTGCTAAGTATCTTATCTGTTAATTATAATTGTTGGTGAAATTTTTCATCCATCTTATTGTATGTACTATTTAGATATTTTATTATATAATTATTATAAAAATAATAAAAAATAATTACAAATTATAAACAATTAAATGTTATTTACAAATATTTACAAAATTACTAATGTACAAAATAAAAAAATACAAATATTAGTTTAACAACTAAGAGTCATTTTCATCATCACTACTACTTATATAATTTGGACTAAGTATTTTTTTTGACCAACTTTTTTGCAGTATGTTGTAAGTTTTGTTCATTATGTTCTAACCTTTCTTCATTATGTTCTAATTGAGTCTTTAAGTGATTGATTCTCCTCTTGAAGATGGTCAATACATGTTGTTGTTGATGAGGATGGAGCAGTTGGCTTAGGCCCAAACCCAAGACCTTTGATGTACCCAAATCTTATACCGAGCACCTTATTGCAAATGTCATCCACATTGGGCTCATTTCCATCAGACATTGATATTTACAACAACTCCTATATCTTATTCTAAAATTTAAAAATCAAAATCAAAATGAAATTTAAATGTTATTAGTTAGTACTACATAAATAAATAAATTTAAAATTTTAACAAATTTTTATACTTACATAATTGTTGTGTGCTTCTTCAGACGTCCAGCTTTCATTTTCCTTATAGTGTATCAGTTTATAAAGTGTGATCCTATTACACTCTTCTCTTTGTAGTTCCTTCTAACTCTATTTTATGAAAAAAATTCAAAACAAAATAAATAATATTATATGTACTGATATAATTATAAATTGTAAACAAAAAACTTACATATTCATTTCGCATGACAACAAATGATTTAGAGCCCTGGTTGTGAGGAGTTTTCATTTTTCCTTGTTAACCTTGGCCTTCTCACACTTTTCCTAAATAAAGAAAAGAAATAGGCATTAAATTTTGTACCAAAACTAATGGAAGCAAATGTGAAGAGAAAGAAAACAAACCTTAACATTGGCAGAGGCCCAATAATCACACATATTGCTCCAATTTTCTTAAGACAATTGTTTGGGAACATGTCTCCAGGCCTCCTCATCTGAAGGAAAAGATTTGTAATATTTATGTAGTCGATAACGACAATTGTGACCCTTTGTTTTAAAAGTGAAGTGACATAATTTGAGACATTAGGATTGTCGATATTGATGATATTCAGCTTCATCTGTGAACAACAATTAGAATTGCAATTAATTTTTAAATAAGTCAAACAATATTGCATATAATTAAATAAATAGAAATTTTACCGAAACTTTGTCCAAAGCATTCTGCAACAAGTTATCTTCCTTTAACTGTTAGCATGCGTAAGGCAAGACAATTCAGTTCTGGCAATTACGTCCAACTCACTAGACAATTTTGTCAATTGAATCTTGTCTATAAGGCCTGCAAAAGTATACCAATGCCAAGAAAAATTTTATGTCTTAAAGTAAGCATCTTAGAGATAAGCTTATCCAAAATATTGCAACATAATATATATCCAAAGTCTTGCATGGTTGAGGAGCTCTATTTATTTGATATGAGGTATATAAATGTCTTATTAAATGCATTAACTTATTTACTGAGAAGAATTCTAGAATTGTCTTTATGATAGTATTCCCTAAGATGCTCTAAGACTTTTGCAAAAAGAAGGCATTTATGCTATCAAGTCTAAAGGATTTATTGGCATCAATGTTAAACAAGGATCTTTCAATATCAATATTCATGAATGATAAGGAAATCAACCTGTTAATTGGTGATTAAATGAGGGATAAAGGTTCTATTAACTTAAATATTACATCCATTTTTTTGGAGCAACCTAAGGTGTTCTTGGAAGAGTTTTAAGCTAGTTTTATTAGCTTCTTGTTCTTACACATAATTCCAAAGCTATCTTTATATTAATATTGCTTATGCTAAGAATTGAAATATGGAAAAACTTAGTATTAATGTAAGCATCTCTTAGCCATTGTCTTATAGATTTCTACCTTAAAAGGGATCTATAAGTGTCTAGAGCTTTCACATAGTGTGTAGGGAGAGTTTTTCTTATTATATAAGTATCCTCTCTCCAAGGTTTTAGATAAGTTTAGGGTTGATAATAATGGTGGACATTTAAAGTAATCCTTTAACTATTCACAGGCCTATTACTACTCCTGGGTCCACTCGAATTCCTTAGCCTTTCATAGGGTTGTAAACAATTCTTCTAAGTTAGCAACATGATCTCCTCCCACATTTATTTTATAACTATATTATTGACAGATGTTTCCATATTTCTTCTTAGTTGTTTTCAAAAAATTAAGTTGACTAACATTTATTATGTTGCTTATGTATTATTTAGGCCTAACATCACTAATTTATAACAGTAGATAACAAAAGTACATGGTAAATGATTTATTTTCTTCATTTCTTTCATTCATCTTGGTCTAATTGTATGTTAACTTGCCATTTATAAACTTAGGTTCTGTTGACCTAAAGTAACATCCACTAATTGAGTAATCTTTGAAAATTAGAAGTTATCTTTTGGACGTGCCTTGTTTAGGTATGTGAAATCCATGCACATTCTTCTTTTTCTATTTACTTTCTGAACTATAAGCATATTGACATTCAAACTAAAAAGCAGCAAGTCTCTCATTAATTTTGCAGCTAAACGCAAAACATATGAAACAGTTTAACATAATTGAAATATAACTTTCATCGAACACTTTAAAGACACCATAAATTCATCCCAGATTAACTAAAAAAAATCATGTCTTTTCTCTTTCTTCACTAACATTAAGACATTCCATCTAAAATCCAACCATTGACTCCAAAAAAATGCAATCAATTCAACAAACATCACACAACCCCTCAAACATACCTTGTAACCTGACACCAATAAATCAAGCACCAAACAAACCCAAGAACAAAGATTCAATGACTCACCTCGAACGATGATTCAATAGAGACGATGGAAATAAATCACGGCAGATGTTGGACTCGCAATGAAGAAGATAGAAGGATGGCGAATGGAGAGAAAATGAATAAAATCACATGGTAGAGGATAGGCCGAAAGAAAATTGGGGAGGACGTGTCGGGTCCTACGGATTAAACAGATTCCAAAATGAAGTCGTTTGTCATTGAACAAACGACATCATTTTCCCAAAAATTTTTTCCACGCCGTAACATATGGCAACAATCTCACAATTCGTCACCAAATGTTAATCAGCAAAAGAAGATTTGGCTACTAATTTACAAAATCATCACCCTTTTATATAAACAGAACTAAAAACGATGTCATTTTTGCTTAATTTTTTTCATGTCGTAAGATTTGGCGACAATCTCATAATTCGTCGCCAAATGTTAGTCAGTAACGTTGATATGTGCTTAATTGTTGATACATTTAATCCATTGCACTTAGTGGTTAAGGCCTCAAAATTCTTAAGATACTCACTTTAGTTCATATTTGATTTTAGGTACAATTTAGAAGCATAAAAAGTGAGTCGAAAGCATTCTCGTTGAGTCATCTTCTTGAGATTCATATGCTATTGTCTTCATGGCCCAAGAAAAATAAGAAGATTAAAAAAATAGGAGACAAGAAAAAAATGAAAATGAAGAACAAGGTTAATACTCATGGCCAATGCTCAGGACTATGCCAAATTGTCACAACTGTGAGTATTAACTCATGGTTGTGACTTTTTTTGCACACCTATGCAAAGGTGTCTCATATCATAGTCATGATACATCATTCACCCCCGTGAGTTTCATGCCACTTGTCCCATTTTAACCTAGCTTTTTACTATATAAGGCAATATGTT
Organism: Erythroxylum platyclados; assembly: GCA_027563515.1. NCBI lineage: Eukaryota > Viridiplantae > Streptophyta > Magnoliopsida > Malpighiales > Erythroxylaceae > Erythroxylum > Erythroxylum platyclados. The sequence goes on along the minus strand of JAOQMM010000171.1, from coordinate 6,538,435 downwards.
ATGATGGCTGAGAATAATTTAGAGAGCAGCGGACAGACGCGATTCTTCACAATTTTCTCTTCAGT
>JAOQMM010000171.1:6516114-6526766 GCA_027563515.1 Erythroxylum platyclados | reverse complement strand
CTTAAAAAGGGTATAATCGGCAGCTTGCATATTAACTTTTCAGCAACAACTCAAAACGCTGCTATAGGAGAGCTTTTTTAAAAATAGCTGATTGGATCCGCCAACCCAATCAGCTGCTCTCCAAATATTTCTAATAACTTATTGGTATGGTCAACCAGTTGAAATGTTTCAACCAGCTAAATTTCAGCTGAAAAGCTGTTCACCGAACGGATCCAAAATTGGGAATTATGATATAGCGGGAAAGTTGGGAAATCACTCGGATGAAACTGGGGAAGCAATAAGATGTTAAGAGTACAACAACCGCCACTTGGTCGAAATTGAAGATTTAAGGTCCCATTGCAATTATAAATGAAAGAAAACAACCATAATAGACATTTAGAACTGACAGGAGTGAGTGAGAGATGTTGCGGCAAACCAACTGCAGAGACAAGACAGCGATTAAATGAATATACTTTAGTTTCACGGGTTTCACTGTATACTTAGTTATATTATTATATAACTATATACATATATATATATAGACGTAACTAATAATGATATAACTGCAAGTGGAAATTTCCATATACTTTTTATCTATTACTGTCAGTTTTAGTAAAAGTATTAATAATTAATAGACTACTTCTAGTAAAAATATTAATTTGGTTCTCTCGACTTTAGTTCAAGTCATCGTTAACATCAGTTATCCCTAAGTGCTAATTTGATAACCGGTAATAAAAGAATTATAATAAAAAAAAGAGAATAAAAAGTAAGTATTAAAATAAGAATAAAATTATTAATTATACGTATTTAATATATAAGTACTAAAAATATGATTATAAAAGTTAATATTTATACCAATATTTAGTATCAAATATTAAGAATAATAATAACAATTTTTTTACTTATGTTTAATTATTATATGATTAATTTTGTAAATAATTAATTAAAATAATTTATATTATTATTAATTAATTAATAAATAATTAAAATTATTTTTAATGATTCTATAAATTATTAATTTTAAAATAATTGAATATAATTTTTATTATAAAAATTAAATAGTTAAAACCATAATAAACGAATAAAATTTTTTAATTAAGATAAAATACACTCAAATAGAGAAAAAAAAAAGAGTTTAAGTTATTTACATTTATTTGTTATTCTTCGTATCTAATTCTACATTATACCTACACTATTTTGAGAATAAGAATTCATAATTATTTAAAATTTATTTAAAATATGTAAGTCTTATTTTAACCGATACTAATAATTAAACAACCAAAAATTTATTCCCACCTCTTCATCGTAATTACTAAACGTACCCTCGGTAACAGAAACAGAAACAGTGCAGCATCATCGTTACCATCTACTACAATAACAGTAACAGTAACAGTAACAGTATTACAGTAACAGAAACATAACATTAACATCATCATCATCACCGCATACATTTACCATTAGAGTAACAGTAACAGTATTACAGTAACAGAAACAGACCATCATCATCTACCTATTACATTAACCTCCGTCCCTCAATGTCTCACTGCCTCCTCTTCTCCCTCGTCCTTTTCCTCCTCTTCTTCTCTTCTGTTCACTCCTTCCCTTATGGTGAGCTTAGCTTCTTCATCTCTGTTTCTTTTTCATAACTAACTTTTTAACTGTCTTTTCCCGTCACAGACATTTCTTACCACATAGATTCAGGCGCCTCCACCAACATTACCGGCACATTCAACAGTACCTGCCGTCGTGTCGGAGTCTCTCCACTTCCGCTACCCTCACGACCACTTCTTTCCTCTCTCCTCCGGCAAAAAAAACTACTACATTATCCCCCTCCCTAACGCCCATTATTTCATCCGTACATTCACCGTTTACGACAACTACGACGGCAAGTCACACTCCTCCAGCTCCGACATCTCCGTCGAGGTAATTTCGTCTTTTCCTGGCTGTTTCCATATACACAACATCATCAAAATAGGCTAAGTATGGGATGTTGTTAGGCTGAGGCTTGGGTTGTTGCACATCACTACCCAAAAATGGGAATTTATCCTCTACAAAATGAACATCTCGAGAAACAAAGAATTCACTTGTATTAAGGTTATATAGCTCCAACCCTTTTGAGTATGTGGGTAACCAAGAAAAGCACAACGTCTACTCTTTGACAAAAATTTATCTTTGTCTCGATTCTTGCTATGAGCATAACATAAACACCTAAATTTCCTAATAGGTTCATAAGAAGGAGGTTACCTAAACAACACCTCATAGGGGGTTCTGCCATTATTAAGTGGGGTTGGTGTGCGGTTAATTAAATGTCCCGTAGTGAGAATACATTCTTCCTAAAAACGTTTAGGTAAAGAAGTCTGAAATTTAAGTGCTCTAGCAACATTCAAAATATGTTGATGCTTCCGTTCAACTCTCCTATTTTGTTGTGGAGTTCCCACACAAGAAGTTTGGAATATTATGTCATGTGCAAAATATGATTTAAGAGGGCTAAATTCAGTACCATTGTCACTACGAAGCACCTTAACACACATATGAAATTGCATTTTGACCATGGCATAAAAATTTTGCATAATACCCACTTCTTTTGTCTTGTCAGCCATTAAATAAACTCAAACAGCTCTAAAAAATCATCAACAATAGTAAGAAAGTAGTGAGCACCACCAAAAGAAGTGGTTCGATATGGACCCTACACATCACAATGAATCAAAGCAAAAGGCTCAATTGCTTTACTATTGCTCAAAGGAAAACTATCACGAGTTTGTTTTGAACGATGACAAATATCACAAGTATTATTCTTGACATCAAGACCACTACCACTAACACAAGGAACTAACTTTAAAACTTGAAGAGAAGAATGTTCCATACGCTTATGCCATAGTTCAAAAGAGTCTGAAGCCATCACATGATGCACACGAGCCTGCATCATGCCTTGAAAATAGTACAACCCATTCTGCTACTCACCCGCACCAATCAGGGTCCTCAAAGTATGGTCTTGTATCACACACAATTTGTCAGTTAACGCTATAACATACTTAGTATCAAGTAGCATTCGTGCCAGTGAAACAAGATTATAACTCAACTGAGGCACGTATAAAACATGTTTTAAAATCAAACCATTGCCAAGGTCGACGGTGCCTTCTAGGACTGCATTAGTCTTATCTCCATTGGGAAGAGTCATTAGTGATGCAACAAGTTCACAAATATTTGTCAAAAAATGCCAATTTCCCATCATGTGATGTGAAGCACCCGTATCCAACAACCATTGAGATTTCAATTGCTTACCAGATAATTTTTCGTTGCTAGAATTAGACGACTTATAGGAGTTGATCATATTCACCAAGGCAGCCAAGTCATCATTGGAGAGATTAGGAAAGCTAACTCAATCATCAAAGTTACCCGAGCATCAGTGGCACCTGAACTTCCATTTGCTTGTGCAGCATTCGCCATGACTTGCGCTACTCCTACCACACGTCCTCTAGCTATACTACCTCGTCCACCACATCCTCAGCCACCAGAGAACCACCAATCCTGGTACCCATTGATCTGGAAGCAATCTTTCATCATATACCCATTCTTCTTGCAGTGAGAACACACCAACGACAGTCTCTCTCCTTTAGCAATTACTTGGGTAGCCAATGATGTCAATTGTGGCTGTGGAGATGCTTGAATAGCAAACCCAATAGCCTCCACACTCTACTCTCTTTCCTTTGCAACTTGCTTGTGTCTCTCCTCTTGGGTCACAAGGAAACAAGCCCTACTCAATGTGGGCAACAGATCCGTACTTAGAATATTTGTAAGCAACCCGCCATATCTAGCCTCATCAGGAATTCATTAACTTTTTCCTTCTCTCGCTGTTCAAGAAATTCTTTTATGAGATTGCAAGTTCATCCGCCGCATCGACAAATTGGAATGCTCGTATAACCGGCAAGTTCCTCCCACATCACCTTCAATTTCCCGAAGTAAGTGGCAACAATGAGGTCTTTTTATTTACAATTGGATATCTCCTCCTTAATTTGGTGCACACACATAGCGTCCCAACTGAAAACTGCTCCTTTAGATCACCCCACAAATCCTTGACACAGTCCATGTAAGTCAATGTAGAGCGTAAGGTCGGATCAATCGAGATCATAATCCAGTGGACAAGCATTAAATTGACGCTCCACCAATCATCAATCTCTGTCAATTTGTCATCTGGCTTAGCAATCATGTCGTCAATAAACCACCTTTGCGTTTGGCCTTAAAGATGTTCTTTATCGCCTTTGCCCATTCATCATAATTCGATTAACCTTTGAGAACAATCCCACATATATTCACCCCTGAATTGTCCCTTAGATAAAGGTAGTATGGTGAAGTTGAATCAAATGTTTTGGACTTCTTCTCCTCGCCATCCTTCGATTTCCCGTCATCACCGGCCATCTTCTCTTTGTTTTAGTGTTTAGGTTTTCGTTGCCAACAGCCAGTGGTGGCTTTGATACCATAAATAATTGTTGAGGGGAAAAGTCTTGTTGTATTCCCTTGATAAGCAATACATACCCATGTTTACAAGGCACTCACGTAACCTAGCTTACAAGACTAACATATGTACATAGAATGGATTAAGCCCAAGAAGCTAATTACATACATGGCCCAATAGACTCACTTCGGCTTGACTCCTCTAATTTCTGACTTGATATTAAAATAACATCTTTTTATTAAATTTATTAAATTAATTCGTATTGATTTAGGTTGATTCGATTTTTTTGTTTGTAATTTAGTTAGCTTGAATCTAATCAGTTGCTTTTATGACAGGATTAGGGTGAATCTGTCTTTTCTAAAGACTAAAGACATAACTAATAGTATCCTTATCATTTTAATCCGTGCCGAATAATATAAGCATATTTGTTACTATCTGAAGAGCATCTTATGCGGGAAACTGATGAGACTTCTGTGCATAATCCCCCTGTATGTAATTTGCCTTGAACACATGAACCGCTGCTTGACATTCCCTTTTTTTCCAGACTTGCGGAAGTTTGCTCAGAAATTGTTATAAATCCAGAGTTCCATGAAATGGTGGTGAAAGAGTTTCAGAAATTTGGTAGCTGGTAATTGTAGCCTGGCAGAAAGCATAAAAGTTCCTTGCAAGATAGGGCATATGTGCTCTGATTCCTTGGAACTTTTTTGTAGTCAATAGATTTGAGCTTATCATTACTGTGGCAGATGATTCCTTGAAGCCGAATTATGCAGGGAAGATGAACTTGATTGGTCATGAAAAGTGATTTTGCTCACTGTTTAAACCTGCATCAGGAAACTCGAAACCTGACAAACTTAAACCTGCGTCAGAAATTTTACATCTTGACTACAGACAACTTATGTGGGTTCAGTTCTGTCGATTCTCCTGGTTAGCTAAGCCAATTTTCAATCACACTCTTGAATTAGAAAATGGACGTTTGTCATTGAAATTCAAGAGCAATCAACGGATGTGTCATATGAGATGGTTCCACCATCATTTCTGAAGGAAGATAATTGATTGAAATGCAATTTAATAAATATGGATAAAACATACCCAGTATTTAATTATATTAAAAAAATTATAAGTCAGACTGAGATTTTACCTTATCAATGTGAGCCTAAGCCCAAAGGCCCCAACCAATCGCACAACACTCTGATCCTCTGCCCAGAATTAGGGATTTTAATGGGCTGGGTCGCTCAAACAATTTTGGCCCGTAGCTTGCTCGTAATTCGGTCAATCTGGGCCAAAATCGGGTCAAGCCAGATCCAAATTGGTATTTCTACACAGAATACCTTTATCTTATGATTAAAAAACTATATCTGTTTGGCAAATTAACTATGAAATTTTGACTAGTTTGGTTTACTTCTTAATTTTTCGATTTGATTAATTTTTATGATTATATGATTAAAAACTTAAATTAATTTGACTGATTTAAAAAACTAAATTGGTTTAATTTTGAAAATTTTGATCTGATCAATTTTTTAGTTAAGTTTTTAATTTTTCAATTCGATTTACTTTTATAATTCCTGTTGTTTAAAATTGATTAGTTTATTAATTAATCCGTCAATATTCACAAACTAATCCATTTTTATAAATCACAATAAACTAATTAATTTTTATTTAATATTTTTAATTAAATTTTAAATTAATCACAATCTTCTTCAATTATATCTCAAAATTTTTAATTTTATTCAATCTTTAACCGATTTTATAACAGTTTAATACTAATTAAACCTTTTAAAACTTATTTTTTTCTTATCTATTTAACTTCTTATCCAATTTTTTAAATATTACGTTTAATTTGCTTTTAGGCGGCTACTCTTATTGGTGGGACTTGTATGGATTGTATCACTAATGCTCATTGTGATGCGATGAGTGACTCAATCATGTCGTTGAACTTTCCGTCAACATTGGTTTGGCATTATAGTACTGTTAAAATCACTTTACTTGAAGTTATATGTGCGGATAATAAGTGAAGAAAAAGATTACTTGTTTATTGAGATGGTACGAATCAGGTTAAATTCATATTATTTCAAATTTAAGTTCGAATTGAGCTGAATACAAATATTTAAATTTAAATCTGAATGTAATTTAATTTAATTTATTAATTTCAAAATAGAATAATTTAGAACATTGTCATGCTTATTTGATTGTTGATCATAACACAACAATTGAACTATGAGAGAACTCAGAATTAAGAATTAGGGATAACAATGAGCTGACTCATGAGCGTAAATTCAGATGTTTTTAATGGGTTGACTTATGAGTTAAATCAAGCTCAGATCAATTTGAGATCTAACTTTTTTAAACAAAATAACATTGTTTTATTTAGAAGAGTCAGGTCTTGGGAAAGCCTGAACTTGAACAACCTATGCAAGACTTAATTTAAAGAAAGACGTTATTTTATAATTTTACTTTAAAAATTATTTTAAAAAAATAAGTGACTGATCCATTTCATGTGAACTCTAATTAGGTATCAAAAAGTCTACTTTACAAAGATAATCAGGAAGCTTGCCCTACTCAAAATTGGTATGAACATTAAAATATGAAGTATCTCCATCATAAAATGCTTTTTTCCATTATAGAAACTGCATCGTGTATTGTGATTGATGCTTTTACAATAAATGACAAGCAATTTGTTGTTTGTTTCACTAGAAAAATGATGCATTCGACATCATTGTAACTCAGAATCATGCACTAAAGACACACCTTATGGCCGCCCCATTTTCTTATTCTTCCTCGCTCACTGTCCTTGGCTCTCTTGAACTGGACGGCCATAATGCAGTAATGCACGCAGATTCTTCATTTCTGCATCACTGCTCATGATTTGAAGTTGTGATAATTAATTGGATTATATTTTGTTTGAACTTTTTAAAATATTTGTTACTATATCTTTTTAATTAATTTTGGACATTATTTATAATTGAACGTGGTTAGATAACAGTGGTATATCTACCTTATGTAGGATTCTCGAAGATAAGATTATATAAATGATAAAATCCTAGTGATGATAGGATTTAATTGAGATAAAATCATCATATCTTAATAAGGATAACGTGCAGATTTTGCGGTGATTTTGGTTTCATCTTTGGTAACTGCATTTCGTGTGCAATAATATAAATTTCTGGACTGTTGAGAGGTTGTTTTGTGTGGAAAAAATGACCAGTATATGGTGACTTAACAGCTGTATTTTTGGGAACTTTAAGCCATCTTTAGCAGCTGATTTTTCAGAGACCTTATCTAGATTGGACAGCTACGTTTCTCCAAGATTGTGTGATTTTTTTGGGCTGTCTAATTAGTGTTTTTTATGTGAAAACATCCAACAGTTTTTCTTGTGATTGCAACTCTTTTGTTTATGACGTTTTGGTGATGAAATGTTTGCTCGTTTGTTGAGTTTTCGTGGCTACTGTGCGTGGGATGTTTCAGTGACGATATGACAATATCGAACGTTCACAGCAGATTACAACATCTCATACTTTCGTTGCTGCATATTTAGGAGAGTTGTTTTCCATCTCAAGTGTCGTGGTTGTTTACGTCTTTATTGTTTCAATCACTTGAGTTGTTCAATCATCATCTTTATTATTAAACATTGTTATGAAAATCCTCCGTTGTAGTTAGCATGAGGCGGTTGTGTTATTGGAAGTGAATTTTTTTCACGGGGTGTGAGAATAAGTGGATAGTGTCAAGGGTTTCAGCCTGTGAATTGGCAAAAGAAGCGTGGAACACTCTACAAACAACATACAAGGGATCAAAATCTGTAATAGCTTCGAAACTTCAGATGTTGGTCGTTAGATTTGAAGAGCTGAAGATGGATGAAAGCGATAGTATTGTAGACTTCCATGAGAGGTTGCGTGACATTGCCAACCAAGAACATCAACTTGGGAAAAAATATTCAAATCTGAAACTTGTCAAGAAGACATTGAGATCACTGTCTCCTAGATTTATACCGAAAATTGTAGCAATCGAAGAAGCTCATGATATCAATGAATTATCTTTGGATAAGGTAATCGGGATTCTTAACAACTTTGAGATGAATTTGTGGAGAGATAAATGAGAGAAGAACAAAGTATTGGCATTACAAGCTGAGGTCAGAAAAGTCGTGAATGGTTTAGGAGACAAATCCAATGAGAATGAGGATATAGAGTTATTGACAAGAAATTTCAGCAAGTGGTTAAAGAAGGTGAAAAAAGATAGATTCGAGTTTAGGGAACATAATGGGAATTCATCAATTAATAATTTCAAACAGTAAGCAAAAACTCGAAAGGGTGAAAGAAAGGTAAAGAAAATACAATGTCATAAATGTCAAGGCTTCAAATATGTGCAAGCGGAATGTGTTAACATTTTGAAGAAGAGAAAAGGAAAGTCTTATACTTATACTTGGAGTGAGAATGAATCTAAAAGTGAGTATGGTAGTGAAGAGGAATTAGTGAGTAATCATGATGCATTAGTTGCTTTATACAGTAGAAATCCAGTTACTTGCTTAACAACAACCAGAGAAGAAACTGACGGGAAAAACTTAGATGAATCAATTCAAAATTCCAAAAAAACGTAGATGAATCAATCCAAAATTCTATTTCAGATTATGACAGTGATTTAAAGTACAAAAAGGAGGATATTTGCAAGGCTTATGAGTTAATGTATGCAAAATAGGTGGAAACGTGTAAGAAGAACGAGAAACTAAAGAAGGAAAATTCTACAATGAAGAATATCATTCACAACCTTGAGAAGAAGTTGTTATCTACAATAGATGAGCTTAATGAAACAAGGTTGAAGCTAGTTAATACCGAAAAAGGAATAAGGATGTTAAATGGAGGTACCCAAAAGCTAGAACAATTGTTGGAAATTGGTAAGATCAAAGGAGACTTTCAAGGTATTGGTTACAAAGGTGAATATTCTAAGTTGAATGATGAGAAAAACAATTATGATAGATCTGTCAAAGGAGAAACTTCAACGAGGAATCGAAAATTTATACCTACATGTCACTTTTGTGGGGTAAACGGCCACATAAAGCCAAATTGTTACAAGTTGTTACATATGATATTTCAGAGGGCTCAAAACTGAAAATCTAGACACTCTAAGATGAATTTCCAACAGCAGCCAATGTTACCAAAGTATACTTAGGTTAGAAAGAGTGAAAGAAGCAACTTGATGGATTATCAAAGTTGTATGGATAGCCATGTTACTTTTGGAGATGGAAAGAAAGCCACGGTTATTGGAAGAGGGAACCTTTGCATGGATGGACTATCATACATTAAAAATGTGCTTCATGTGGATGGCCTAAAAACCAACTTGGTGGTAGAAGAAAACCTTCAAAATCAGCCTCACAATTCAAAATAGAGATCCAACGAAGCTAAAATCAGAAACTGTCCAGATTCACAGTTAGTTGCTGCTGGAAAAGAAACTGCTCAGACAGAGAACTGGTTGGTTGCTTCGGAGGAAGAAATCAACCAGATAGTTGATGACAGAGATAATGTGACAAAGAATAAGGCGAGGTTTAAATTTCCTTAAAGGGCATGGAATGACAGGACCCCATCCTATCGAATCAGGCGACCTGCTCGGCACTCCACGAAGACCCTTCAGTGGATATCTAATCCTACTGGAAGCATCTCCATGAAGCTAAGCCTGATTTCATTTATCTTTAATATGCCTTGACTTGCATTTCATTAAACATAAGTAATAGAGTTTTAGAAAGTATTTGTAAAAGTTTTGAAAATTTTCAGCAGCACAACGACTGTATTTTGCCAAACCCAAATTTAAAAGAACCTGTAAACAATTCAAAACATTTCTATATTCATCAATAACTCCACTACAATCTCAGAACTTCAAGTCCATTCAGAAACAAGTATAGGTTCATACAAAAGCATACTAAATCATTCATAAGCATTTGTTATCCAAAGTAATATTATACAAAAGTTTGAATGTACAAGACATGTTCATGATGCGAAAATTGAAATACAATATGCACAATGCAAAGGTTGACACTATAAGCCCTCTGCACCACTCTCGACTCAACAGAATCTTCCGCCAGATCCAGGAAGAGCTCGATGGGACTCTAATATGCCAGAAAGATCTACCTCTCAACAGAACTGTGTGTACCCATATAGCCCATGTGGAAGATCTATCTGTGAACAGTTGCCACACATACTTAAGCACGGTCGCCCGGTTCCAGTCCCTGATCCTCTTA
>JAOQMM010000171.1:6495237-6516014 GCA_027563515.1 Erythroxylum platyclados | reverse complement strand
TGCTACCACCTCAAGACCCTTTTCTTCTACGACCTCTACAGAAATGAGATTCTTGACAGCCTCGATACATAAGGAACATCTGTCAAGATTTTGATTGATCCATCTTAATTCCTCAAACGAATGGAACCAATCCCATGTGTGGTAAGAAAGAAGTCATTTGCTGTAAAAACAATTCCATCTTCTAATTCTCTAAAATCATAGAACCAATTCTGATTGGGACACATATGATGACTGCCTCTTGAATCAGGCAGTCATGCACTAGAAGAGCTAGTTGATGACGTAACAGCAAGTGAAAAATCTGAGTCTAGATCATTACACTCAGCTATATTTGAATCTGCAACATCCTTTCCTTTATCAGGTTTGCCTTTATTTTTGAGCTTAGGACAATCCTTCTTTTAGTGCCCTTTTTCTCGACAAAAGGCACGTTCATATTTGCTCAATTTAGACCTCGACTTCGACCTCCCTTTCTTTCCTTTAGTCTGGATCTGCGAACGGCCTCTGACCACCAGAACTTTTGCTGCTTCATTTGTACGTTCTTCATTTGTCTTCCTTCTCAATTCATGACTGTACAAAGCAACTGTAACTTCACTAAGAGACACAACAACCTTCCCATAAAGTAAAGTAATTTCAAGAAACTCAAACTCCTTAGGAAGGGATCCCACTAACATCAAAGCCATATCTTCATCTTCAAATGTCACATCCAAATTCATTAAATCAATAACTAACTGATTAAAACTAGTGATGTGATCATTTATAGTGATACTCGGAACATAAGAGAAATGAAACAGTCTCTTCTTTATATGGAGCTTTTTTTGACTACTTTTTTGAAAGAATTTTTCCTCCAACGTGTTCCATAATTTATATGCAAAAGTTTCTTTCAAGAAAGCATACTTTTACTCTCTAGAAAGACACGATCAAATTGTACTACATGGCAAATGATTTATAGTCTTCCAATCTTTCTCCTCAACATCATTTAGTTTCTTTTCTTCAATGGTAATGTCAAGACCTTGCTGAAAAAGAGAATCTTGAACCTTATTTTGCCACATGCCGAAATGACCTGTACCATCAAAAATCTCCACCACAAATCTTGCATTTGTTACTATAGTTCTCACCAGAATGGACGAGGAAGAAGCAGTCGACGTAGATAGCATGGATTTTTTTTTGTCTTCTGTCATCTCTGCTACAATTTCTATTCAATAGTTGTTGATGCAGAGTGCCAAAAGCCCACGAAAATCTTTTTTGATGTGGAAGATCATATTACACTACATCCACAGAGCATACTAAGAAGATACCTTGGCTCTGATACTAATTGTTGCAAAAATTCGGGTTAATTTCTACCAATAATAACAAATTCACCTTGAGCACTATTGCGTCAATAAATAGAGTATGAACGATTGTACTAAAAAATTACATCAGGTAAATTCTCAGGAAACACTAGAGGGGTCACAAACGGTCCCACTTAAAACCTAATCTCCTTAGACATAATTTTCCTAGACATGTAATTTAATAATACAATAATTTACTACAACTATACCCTATAATAGTTATTAAATAGATAAAAAAAGAACACTAGAATTTAACGAGGTTCGGTCAATTATGCCTAGTCCTTGGAAACTACTAAATTAATATTTCACTATTTCAAGTAAATAATACAAGTGAAATATTAGAGAGAGAGAGAGAGAACTTTTCCTTTAAGGAAAGATAGGTAATTTTGTGATATTCAACAAAGGCGAAGGAGCCCTCCTTTTATAACTTAAGGAGGCTCCTTAATTTTTATATTTCTCTGATGTGCGAAATATGTCACTCAACATGGGGTTTGTCTCTCAATCTTTGGGAGTCACTTTTGGAAAATTTTAAATTGAAGTCCATATACTTGTCTGCTATAGTTATGCACTTTCTATTCTCTTTTCCTTAAAAAGGTAATAAAATGTTGTCCTTTTGTATGTATAATAGAATAATATGGAATATTTCATTATGTCGTAAGACAACAAAAGCCCCAAAATATGAAAAGTATGGGAACGCTTGCAACCCATTTATAAAATCTTTCATTGCTTATGACAATGACAATGAGATATTTTATCATGTCTTAGCTATCAAATTTATGAACAAGTGAAAAGTCACATAGGTATCAAGACAAATTCTCTTATAATAGGAAATTATTATTTTTAAATTAAAAATAAATTAAAACCGAAAAAGACTAAAATTGATGTAGGACAATTAAAATAAGTATTAACTAGTAGCTAAAATCAACAAATTAAGAAAATATAGCTCATATTAATGGAGGGTAGGAAATTAAGAATCACTCATAAAATTTAAGAATCACTCTTAGAAGAAATCATCATTCATTCTAATTGAAAACTTAAGTTTGTAAAAAAAAATTATATTGTTATTCTCGAACAGATAAGCATACACATATTTATAAAGTTTTTAGAATTCTTATTTTAGTAGGAAAGAGTTCTTAACAAATTTTAATAATATTCTAACAAAAAATTTCTATAAGTTTAAGTTTTAAACAAATAGGATAACATATCTAAACTAAAAAATATATTTAACTTATAACTACTTCCTATTTAATAAAGAATCCTAATAGAATCTAAATTTCAGTTCTTATCTTTATTGTCAACTCAATTCTCAATTCTCATCCCACCAAATTAAAGTTTGGGTTGACTAATTTTTCTCTTTTATTTCTTCCATACACTTTAAGTTCCTTTGCACCAAAAACAAGGAATGATTAGAAAAAATATTTGGAAGTCAAACTAAAACATTACGAAACAAAAAATTTGCAAATCACTAAAGTTATAAATTTAGATTATATTGTCCAGTTAGTATTATTCATTTTACTAATTTTATCACCTAAGCCTCTTACTATTAAAGTCTTTCTCATCTAAGCATCCTGCCATCAAACTTCTTATTGGTTCTTAATCTTCCATTGTCCAAGACATAAATTAGTGAGTGTTTTTTAAAAATTCTAATCATAATTGATTTATGAAAGATGAAGAGTGGTGCCTTAACCATATAAAGAGTGGCATTATAAGCCGATAAGTTTTGAATTATAAATGAGAAACCCTAAATGTATAAATTGGCTAGCTCAAAGAGTCACCCTGGAATACTGCTTCAATTATTGCATTGTCTGGTAAGATAGCCTTAACAGAGCTATAATTTAGAAGCTTACATAAAGGACCAAATTAGTGACTATTAAACTAGATTCAGATGTTCATACCATTTCTGATTTTTCTTTTGAAACATTCTTTGATATGTTCCACTAAGTTCAGTAGCTGCCTTAGAATCTAAGAAGTGTTAACTTTAGGTTTGATGTTCCATAAGGTTTTATCTTTAAGGAAATGAGAATGCATTTACTTAACCTATGTTGACCTTTAATCTATTTGAAACTTCCATATCGTCTTGATCAAAAGCATCTTATTTGTGATTCTTATTGCTTTGATTCCTAAGCCACCCCTACCTTTTCTCACTTATAAATCCACCTTTGACCTTATCACTTAAAGTTATGTCACTTCTACCAGTCCCTAGAAAATTCTTGAGCATTTTTTCAATTACCACGATGATGTTTATAAGTAGATCTAAGTGTGAGCTCTTATACATGTCTAGATTGTTGAGTATAGAGATCATCAGTTATCGCCTACCTCTATAGGATAAAAAACTATTATTCTAGTGACAATTTCTTTTAGTAATAAATTCGAACAAGAAAAGCAATCTTTATATGCCACGACCTGAACGAGCACGTGATTGACATGTAAAACCTAAAAGTCACAACCCTTAGATCACATGTAAGCTTGACTACTAGTGACAGAAATAAATACAAAATTGCAAAAAAATAAATAATAACATAAACACACCTAAATAAAAAGAACTAGAATTTTGTGCTGCTGCAACTGGCTAAGAATACAATAAAGCTTTGATCTTTTAATAGCTTATATACCTACTAAACCGTAGAACACAAACCCAAAACACAATATAAAACAAACCCAAAACATTATAGAAAACAAACCGTTGAAAGATAAAGCAAAAACAAAGCACTCATGCACCATAAAGGAAAAAAAAATCAAGAACAATCCATTACCTAGAAAATTTTAGGCTCCCAATAAAAGTAAAAGAACAAAAAAAAATTTAAATTGAAAAACAAGTCGTGGGAAATAAAGGGTACTCAGAATACTTTAATCCTTTTTATATGAAACAGAGTTGAGCGAAACATGGGAATTAAGTATACCGAGAAACAGAGCTAAAGAGAAGAAGAATATTGAAGAACAAAAAGAGAAAAGGGTATAATCGAACTAAAAGAGTAAAAGACTGGGGCAGTTTGGGCAGCTCACAGTTTTTTTATTTTTTGCCCACGAGGGTAAACTAACAATAACAATAAAAAGTAATGGATAAAAGTCTTTTTGAATTTTAAACTCCTTTGATTGGTGGTCAAAAGGGTAATAAGTTCATTTTTAAAATAAAGAGGGGCATAATGTACCAAGAGGTAAAACACAAGAGAGTTAAATGTATTTTTGCCTAGTTCTATAGAGCACATTAAATAATGCAATGACCCTATAATTAGAAAGAGATTGGATTAATACTCTTCTATATCAGGTGGAATAAGATATAATTAAGGATCTATAGAGAAGCACCATCATTTAACACCAATAAGATAAATTTATTGATACCATTTTTATCATCGGTCAAAACCTTTAGTAAAAGAGAAAGCATCTAGCCTAGGAGTTTTTTCCTAAGTGCATTTGGAAACTTTGTTAATGAATATCTTCCATAAAATAAGGCCTGAGCACAAAATCATTAAGTTTTTTGATAAATAACTAAGATAATGTACCTTAAAGTTAGAGAGGGGTCTGCCTGGCCCTTAGAGAAAAATATTGACATGAAAAAATCTTGCACTGTATGCTTTAGAATCATATAACTAGAAAATATTTCCCCATAATCATCTTGACGAGAGTGGACTTAACTATTTTGTCTTTATCGACTAATAATTCTAAAAAAATAGAGTCACAATCACCTGATTTAAGTTAGATGTCTGTGAGCATTGACTATATAAGATTTCCTTCCAATAATATAATTCATTTAACTGCAATTTGGAAAGTTTGACTAAATTCAATTCATTCTAATGCTTTTCCTTTTGTATAAGGTTTAACAAGTTTCGAATCATTTTCTAAAAATTTCCAAAAATATCATAATTCCATCTTCTAAAATGATACTAAGGTTTTTACATCTAGCATGAAGATCTCCATAGTATTGATATGGTTATAGGGAATCCATCAATACTCCAAATGATTCAAAAAGCTAGGATGTCACAATTAAATTTTTTAAAATGAAAACGGTAAGGAAGTGATTGAGTTAGTTGTAAATTTTTCCTAGAAAGGAGACTAAAACGGGAAGATGATCACTTGAAGAAGTTGTTGGGTGTTTCATTTCAAAGGCTAAAAAACTTATACAATTAATCAAAGTTAGAAAAAAATCCAATATAAGTTTTATTAAGTCCAATCTTTCATATATTCAGTTGGAGCAGCTAAGGGTATCCAATGAAGTTTAAGTCCCTTAATTCACAATTTGAAATGGTTTAAATAAATCCATAAAAGTTCTTAGAGTTCCTAAATGATCCTCTTTCTTTTCAAATAAGTTGGTAATTTTGTTAAAATCATCTCCCACAAGCCAAGGGATAGGTGAAAAATACCTTACGTTTCATAATAATTCCCATCTTTTATGGAACTCAAAAGGATTTAGGTTTCCATAGAAACTAATAAACTACCAAAAACAAATCTTGAATAAAAAATTAATATGAAATTGAGTGTAGGATTGGATGGATATTTAAATTTTATCCTTCCACAAAATGTATGAACCCCTATGAAAGCTCCTCCTATTCACACAAAATCCATGCAAAAAGTATAATAAGTCTTTCAAACCTTTAAATTTTAAGAAAAGCATTTTTGATTTTACTAAGAAATATGATATTAGAGTAAATAAAACAATAAAATTCTTGAATTATTAAAGAATTGTTTAGGGGAAATTTTTGATTATATTCATGTTTATAGAGGCCAAACTCCTGTAACCTAGCTTGCTGTACAAAACTAATTAGCTAACATATATACATAAAATGGATCAAGCCCAATAAACTAATTACAACTAATTACATACATGGCCCAATACTCCCCCTTAAGTTGGAGCATGAAGGTCACGAATGCCTAACTTGTGAAGTAAATATTCAAATTGATGTTTCCCAATAGCCTTCGTAAGAATGTCTACAAGTTGCTTATAAAAGCGAACATTTTAAGTGACAAGATGACCAGCTTGTATATGATCACAAACATAGTGGCAATCAACTTTAATATGCTTGGTGTGTTCACAGAAAACTAGATTGGAAGCAATGTAGAGTGCAACTTTATTATCACAAAATAGCCGCATAGGTTGGCTGTGGTCAATCTTAAAGGGACGTAAAAGAGCTTTTAGCCACATCAACTCATAGGTAGTAGTTGCCATAGAGCAATATTCAACCTCGGCAGACAAACGGGAAACTGTTTACTGCTTCTTAATCTTCCATGATATCAGGGAGCTACCCAACAGCACAAAGTATTCAATCAAAGAATGCCTGCTGAAAGGGCAACTAGCCAAGTTAGAGTCATAGTAAGCATAGAGCTGAAAATCACTATCTGCACATAGCAAAATCCCTTACCCCCGGATGACCCTTAAAAAAGTGCACAACTTGCAAAGCAGAATCCCAATGTTCCACGCAGGGATTCTGCGTAAATTATGCAAGAACATGCACACAGTAACTATATTCTGGTTGTGTAATAGTTAGATAAATCAGTTGTTCAACCAGTCGCCTATAGTGATCTGGTTCAGCAAGCAAGTCATTGGTAGCCAATGCAAGCTTGTGGTTTTGCACCATAAGAAATCCAGTAGGCTTTGCCCCAAGTAAGCCAGACTTAGTAATAATATCTAAAGCATATTTACGTTGGCATAGAAAGACACCTTCGGGATTACGAGCAACCTCAATACGAAGAAAATTATTTCAAGACACCCATATCCTTCATTTGAAAGCAAAAACTGAGATCAGATTTAAAGTGAGACATCATTTCAACATCATTGCTTGCAATAAGCACGTCATCAACATAGACAAGAACACATATTTGGACATCAACTTTGCGATAGGTGAACAAAGTGTAGTCCGCATAAGATTGCATAAAACCATAAGAATTCAAAGCTTTTGCTAATTTGGCAAACCAATTTCATGGTGCTTGGTGATGACCATATAGAGATTTGTGAATACAACATACCTTTCTAGGATAAGAAGCTGAAAAACTTGGAGGTAAGCACATATACACCTCCTTATCAAGATTACCATGCAAGAATGCATTATGGACATCCATTTGATGAATTTCCCAATTTCATGTTGCAACAACTGAAAGAAAAGTCCATATAGTAACCATCTTGGCCATAGGAGAAAAATTCTCATGATAATTGATTCCCTCAATCTGGTCATTCCCATAAACAACTAATTGTGCTTTAAAGGAAGGATGTAGAATCTTGCCCGGTGGAAGAGTCTCAATGGTCTATATACCTTGAGTCTTAAGAGCATCAATTTATGCTCTCATAACATCACGCCATCTTGAATCTTTCATAGCATCAGCAAAACTCAAAGGTCCAATATCTGCAAAAATAGTTGCAAGACAATTTCAATGTCGAGGAGAAAAATTTTCAAAACTAACATAGTGTGCTAAAGGATAGGACATACCTAAGGACTGTGATGGTGGAGGATCTTGGAAGGGTGTACACAATGCACGGTATTAGTGATATAGTCATGCAGGCGTGTAGATGGCTGCTTGGCACGGTGTCCTCGGCTAAGCGGAGGATCAGATGATGCATCATTTGGAGGTTGCGAATCATCAAAGGACGCATGTACATTGCCATCTCGCGGAGAAGACACCTGCTCCTTCCCCCTTTTTTTGTAGACTCAGCAATTACCCCAGGAAACTCACTCCCCCTGCTGCTTGTATGCTCAACTTCAACATCATTACTCCCCCTGTCATCAAAGGCCCTACTGGCATCATGAGGATCCAGATTAACTAGAGAAGTTTCCATATACACAACATCATCAAAATAGGCTATGTGTGGGACATTGCTAAGCTGGGGTGTATAACAAACTTTAAAGCTTAAATTTATCTTAATATTTTGGGATAGCGCTCGACATGTTATAATCCTTTATTCAATATACTCATTAAATATTTAGTCCTATTCAAGTTTGTAAAAAATGTTAAAATAATTTATGAATATATAACAAACTTTCACTTATAAGTACCTTTCACCTGTAGATAAGCCCAATTTTATGATGAAGAGATGCTTCTCTGTAATTAGTCACATTTTTCACAATACAATACACAAAAGTGACAGGTTGTCGTTGCTTTTGGTTTGGAAAAATGTATCCATCAAATGTTTAAGTTTTTTGTCTCGGTAGACTCACAACCACCATTTTTAAGGAAGGTGGGGTTCATAGATTTTTCTTTACAAGATATCTTTTAAGATGGAAATAGAGATATACTCAAATTTATCATGATATTAAAGCTTAAATTTATCTTAATAGTTTGGGATAGCACTCTGCATATTGTAACCTTTTATTCAATATACTCATCAAATATTTAGTCATATTCAAGTTTGTAAAAAATGTTAAAATAATTTATAAATATATAACAAACTTTCACTTATAAGTACCTTTCACCTGTAGATAAGCCCAATTTAATGATGAAGAGATGCTTCTTTGTAATCAATCACATTTTTCATAATACAATACACAGAAGTGACAGTTTGTCGTTGCTTTTGGTTTGGAAAAATGTATCCGTCAAGTGTTTAAGTTTTTTGTCTCGGTAGACTCACAATCGCAATTTTTATGGAAGTGGGGTTCTTAAATTTTTCTTTACAAGATATCTTTTAAGATAGAAATAGAGATTGACTCTAATTTATCATGATATTAAAACCTAAATTTATCTTAATAGTTTGGGATAGCGCTCGGTATATTATAACCCTTTATTCAATATACTTATCAAATATTTAGTCCTATTCAAGTTTGTAAAAAATGTTAAAATAATTTATAAATATATAACAAACTTTTGATTCCTAGTTTTATTTTTTATTCAATTCCTTCATAATTTAAACTTGGATTATCTTATTTTTCACATTTAAAAAAATAATATTATTTTATTAAATTAATAAAACGGTATCAATTTTTATCAACCAAATCAAATCAGACCTAAAATCCAAAGTTAAACTAGCTCAAAAAGTTATATTTTAAGCCCGAACTCGATACTCAAATAAAATTGATTGATTCATAACTCTTAACTATCTTGCTTTTTCGAGGATGATGCATTTGACATCTATGTTGTTAGCCAAAGACGAATATAGTGTCAGCTTCATTTTGCAAAAATTGGCATTTAGGATTGGTAATAAGTTAGCGAAATTCTCCTCCCTCTTAAAAATAATTTAATTAAATATGAATAATTTAATTTAATTTTTGTATTAATTCCTAAATTAAGTTTAACTCGAAATTCGGTCAATTCAAACCTGATTTAGACCGAATTTAGGACCCCTAATTAGTATATTGTGCACTTATGTATAGGATTATTTATAAAAGATAATATGTTGAGATTAGAAATTTATCTAATCTATAAATATTAATTAATTTGAATTCATTAAGAATTATTAATTTACTAAATGATTTATTTAAAACATATAATTTATATTGTTATGAATATGTTATTAAAAAGTCAATGGTATTTAACTCACAAACCTCAATTACATCATTCACTAAAAATGCAAAGAAGCATAAGCAGTAAGAGTTCATTATCTTATTAGCTTGCTTAGTTATTCAATAGGTTTGACATAAAGAAACTTGTAATACATTATCAGACATCTTTTTATTTCATTTATGTATAAGTTACATTATATCTTAAATATATTCAAAATTTCGGTTCATTTCACTATATTTTATCAAATATCACACTTCAATTTGATTAAAAGTTAATTAAATCAATAACCGTTGTGTCGTTAATTACAGATATGTTGATTTCTTAAATGGCAAAAAGGAAATGTGATCTTACTTATTCAATAGGTTGTAATAGTCGCTTATTAATACCTTTCACGTGTAGAGAAGATACGCCCAATTTTAGGAGGAGAAGATGCTTCTCTGTAATTAGTCACATTTTTTATAATACAATACATAAAAATTGTATTAAAATATAATATATTATATTAAAATTATTAACATAAGAGTATAATTACAAAGTAGATAAAATCAAATATTTTTTTATTACAAATATCAACCAAATAGATTTTTGTATTTAATTTTTATATTATAAATTTCAATCAAACAGGTTTTTATTTTTTAATAAAAAACAAAAACCAAAAACTAAAAGCTAAAATTAAAAATCACAATAGAAAAATAGAATTAGAACCAAACGGTCTCGTAATTTATCGTGCACTTGCTGCAAATTTTGCTAATTAATATTTCTTTATTAAGAATTTTTAATATATGTAATTACTATTAAACTTATAGTTAAATTATTGCTTTTTTATAGTTAGGTCTTCTTTGGTTAAAAAAAGGTATTTTAAGTAAAGATTCGAAATTAAGTCAAAATAATTGCAAATTTAATATTATTGATATATAAAATATTTTCATATATTTGTTAAAGATGTTATAAATGTTGCATTCAATCTTAAAAAAGGTTGAATATTGTTAAACCAGTTTTTATTTTTAAAACATTTAAACCAACCGAAATCATTCAAGTCAAATTCAAATTATATAAATAGGGTTAATTTGATTTAATTTATTATCTAATTTATTTATAATTTATTTTGTAATTGTAATAAACTAATACAAACGCCTAGCTCCTCACCCTCCTATTTTGAGTTTTTGACGTGACTTGTACTTAATGAACTTCCAAGCTACTTAAAGACAGTAGTTGTGCGGCAATCGGGCCCCAAAAGTGGGGCTCGAGATAACATGGGAATTAAAGAAGAGACGTGGATAATGATAATCACTTTAAGAAATTGTCGTCGGTAACTGTGGTCGCGTTCAAATGCAGTTTCTTGCAAATTAGGGTACATAAAAAACTCCCACCTGCTAGCAGAACGAAACCAAGTCAGTTACAAGGGCAGTTTCAAATACACTTTTATCAGTCAATGACTTTTCATTGCAGGATAACCATGAAAGAGCCAACTTCCAAGTTGATGAGCCGACTATCATATTAGATTTTGAACTTTCTATGTTCACACTCAACTTCCAAGTTGATCACGAGTTTAAACTAAATTAGAATATATTGCCTTTCAATCCAATAAAGGACAAACATAAAAGGAAGTTAAAGGAAAGTTAAACATATATAGTTCTACTCCATATGGACATTAACAGTCAACAAAGAAGGGTCAAGTGTTTAATCATATACTTGTCAACAATTTCACCAACTTTCAAACATGATGAAAATTGAACCACTACCTTTAATAATAATAATAATAATCTTTCAAAATTTTTATCTTTCAAAAATAATAATAATCTAGTTTGTAAATCATGTCCAACTTTGAATTGTAGGTAATTAAATATTATTATTTTATTCTTAATTAATCATAAATAATAGAGACAGATAGTTGTTCCCTAATAATAATAATAAAGACAAGTTACCTTAAATCTCAAACTAAATTATTTTAATAGTACTTGAATGAAACTCCATTTTCTTTTTAGGTATTTTTTAATGTTTTAAAAATCGAAACAGAAGCAAAATTGGTAAGATAATAAGAGATTTAAGATTTAAAAAGTAACTAATATTAAATAGTCATAACATTTAATAAAATTAAAGAATTTAAAATATAATCAAAAGAAATTTGTCCTTATTACTTTTTCAAGAATTTAAAGTTTAATTAGAAAAGAGATTATTAAATAAAATTAATTGATTTATAAAAATTTGCTAATTAATAAAAATAGACTGATTAATTAATAAATTAATCAATTTTTAACAATAAAGATTATTACAGTAAATTGAATCAAAAAGTTAAAAACTAAATTAAAAAATTGAACAATTTAAAAAATTTTCTGTTGAATCAGTCGAATTAGTTGAGTTTTTTAATCATTGATATTTTCGTATTCAGAAACAAGTTAGAACACTCTTTATTGCCGTCAATTTCATTCAGTAAGATAATCACCTAGTCAAAATTCACATATGAAAGAGTTCAAACTAAACAAGATTATTTGGACCCCTCCACCGTGATTATCGTTAATTATCATTAAAAAAAGTTGAAAACAGAATTTGATTACGTATTCATATCTTCCACCGATCACGGGCATTTTGGAGCTCTAAGACAAGATTTCGAGATCAGTATGTTGAATATAAGACATGCGGTTGTTGGTGAATGCTGTTTAAAAACAGCATACAAAGTAAAAGGGATACCAGGTTTGGTTTAGCTTGGAATGAAAGCGAAAGGATACGTTCTTTTTTCTTTTTGTCAAACAATTCACCAAATTGAGAACTGCCTTCAATATTGACCAATATTCGAAATTTTACAACTACCCTTGAATTGTGTCGTCTTTTCCCTTTAAATTACACGAGCCATGTACTTGCGAGCTTTATGTTTTTCGCATTTATACCAACTTACAAGGTACACTCTTTTGTTCTTTTTGAGATCAAAAGAGAAGCCATAACTATAGACCGAAGAGTTATATAGTAAGTATGGGCAACAGTTTAGGAGGGAGAAAAACTACCAAAGTTATGAAGATTAACGGCGAAACGTTCAAGTTAAAGACGCCGGTGAAAGCTGCTGAGGTGATTAAGGACTTCCCAGGCCATGTTCTACTAGAATCCGAAGCTGTTAAGCATTATGGCATTAGGGCAAAGCCCTTAGAACCACAACAAAATCTGGTGCCGAAGAGGCTTTACTTCTTAGTAGAGTTGCCAGAGGCACCAACAGAGACAGTTCCAAGAAGGGTTAGGTCGGGGATTAACATGAGTGCTAAAGACAGGCTCGAGAGCCTAATGTTGTCTCGAAGATCAACGTCCGATCTTTCGATATTGAAGCCCAAAAGCAACGTGCATGAGGAATCGAGGAATGAATTGGAGAGTGGGGCCGTGAGGATTAAAATGAGGTTATCAAAGGCAGAGGTTGAGAAGTTGATGCAAGAAAGCAAAGATGGAGATGAAGCAGCTGCTAAGATTGTGGATCTTTGCATGGCAAACACTGACAAAGCTAATGGCAATGGCTTGCATGGAATTGCTCAAAATGGAGAAGAGGGTATGATCATGATGAGGCAACAAGTTCCTTGGAAGCCTGACCATGGTAGAGTTGGCGAAGGTAGCAGCAAATCACGTGAGGTAAGTTCCTTGTCTATTTCTTCGAACTTCAAGCCTGTTTTTAAGGCATGTTTCCTGGTACTTTATTAGATTAAAGAAAGCCTATCGGAGTTGAGACTTTTTTTGGTTGGTACAATCAACGTGCTCTCATAGCAATTACCTAGTGTCGACTTCTATTTTACTCGGAGTTGAGATTTTTTTTGGCTTGTACAATCACCGTGCTCTTATAGCAATTACCTAGTGTGGACTTCTATTTTACTCGGTAGATTAAGGGAAGGTAGTTTAGACTTTTAGCTCAGCTAGTAGGTGACCAAAACTTAAGATGAATAGATCTTCCGAGAGATCCAATATATGCTATGGATTGAGATTTTCGAAGAAATCTCATGATGGCTTTATGCTATGCGGTGCATCTTGTAATTTCAACACTTCTCAACAAAGGTTCAGTAATATTCGATATTCTGATTCATTTTCAGAAAGAGCACTAGTTAGAAAAGTAATGTTGACAGAATTTCAGTTAGCTGCCAGAATTTCTTTTTCTTTTTTTTTTGGGCAATTAACTTCGGTAACAATTGGCCATGAACATTCCAGGCTAATTCTTCTGTAGGAGAAAACAAATGGGTATAATATAAGTGATAGTTTCTTAACTCCATCCTTTTAAATCCTAAGGATAAAAGGGAAGACTGAATAGATTATGGCCTTCTTCATACTCCTCCATAAAGCGGAGAGTCTTATACACTGTATACGTTGACTTCTTTTTTAATAAAGGAATTCAAAACTTCTAAATTTATATTTTACATATGTGCATATAGTTTGAATATATGCTTTTGACCATTAGGGCATTTACATTAATTTGAGTTAGCATAATTGAGTACGCTCTTGATCTATGATCTCGCAAACTATGACCGAGGTCTATTGTCAATCTAATCTGATCTTTTGGTTTCATACATTTTGGAGGTAACCGGAGAACTAGTTAGACATTAGGCTTCCATTATTGTCGAATACATGAAGGCTACATTCGTAGTCAATACCATCCAAAGTCCAAAACTTTGAAACTTCCACATCCTTTTGTCAATTAATTAATGCCCTGTTGAACCTCTCTCTCTAACTAGAAGTTAGCTTATTATAGGCCATTTCTTCATCTCTATTCAAGCACGGGATGCTAGCATGTATTAATTGGTGGGATTGACCAGGATCGTCTCATAAATTGTGATGCTGTTGATAGTACAGTCACTATGTATGAGACATCTTAAGAAACATTAATTTGTTTAGTATTTCAATTTGTTTTAATTAGTAATAAAATTAAGAAACTTAATAGCATACCATTCTTATTCATTCAGCTTCCTTCTCCGTACATCGCATAGACTATTGATTAACTCCAATTTGATAAAAAGATTGTCTTCTCTTCTTAATCAAGAACCACTCATGAGTCATTAGTAATTATTGCATGAATTTTGACTGGTAAGATATTCTACAAGGCAGTGCATGTTATGTGTTCATATTTAAGCACTTATTACGGATCTTAACCACGTGTTGCTTATCTTGCACAGATATATAATTGAAAGTTCTAGATCTAGAATTGAATTTTGACTTGTAAGCTAGCATTTAATCGGAACGGTTGTATGCTTATTGTTAAGCACTGATCATTACGGATGCTAGCCACATGCTGCTTATCTTCCAGATATGATATAACTGAACCTAGACTTAGTAAAGCTGCTGTTTGTGTACTATTAATTTCAACCGACAGAGCTGAAAACCAGTAAACTTCAATGTCTGAATATAATCCCACGTTAGATACAGTAAATTACAATTGTTTCTTTTTGGTTTGTGAAGAAGCGAGTCAGTTTCCTGCCAGTTGGTGAGAGGGAGATGCAAATAGCAGTGGCTACCTATTGACAGAAGATTCTGCTCAAATCAAGTGACACATGGTCGCTCCGTACAACGTATGACTCTTGTGACCTTTCAAAGACATGACTTTATGGGAAAAGAAAACAATTGATTTCCTTTTAAATAAGATCACAGTGTTGGAGTAGGAGGTATAGACGTGTTGATGACATGGTCTCTGCATCAGCCTTCAAGTTCTAAGCATCTATTATATAAAAGCTCCATTTTATGTGTCGTCTTTATTGTACATAGAGCAAAGGAGCTTGGGGATGCTTTGTAAGGACTTTGAAAGAGCTTAGCTACTGAGACTTGCTGGGTTTTTGTCTACATTTACATCTTGTCCTATCCGTTAAAATAATTGAAATAGTTCATCTAGAATTAAAATAATGACTTGGTTTAAAATACTAAAATTCTTCAAAACCACACTTCATTTAAAATCTACTATAATATATTGATTTCTTGAAATTTTTATGATTAATGTAATGTTTTATACATCATATTATAACCTAAAATTATATTGAGAATCTTTGGAAATAAAAACTAGATCATATACTTATTATTATATTGATTAGTATTTTGTTTAAATTAAACAAAATGGTCACAGAATAATATTTATACTAATTAGTGAAGAATTCAAATTAATTATTTTAAGTTAATAAACAATACTAATGCTTTGAATGACATGACATTTTTAACTCCTTAATATTCTAATAATTATATAAATATAAATTTTATTCTATTTTTTAATATTAGTAAGAATTATTTTAAAAAATCAACAAAATGCATGAATTGTTTTAAATATATAAATTGAAGATTAAATTTATTAATTTCAGATGTTAAATTTTCTAACATGAAGAGTTAGCTAAATTGATCCTACTATATTTTTATATTTAAGAAAAATGATTTTTTAAAATGATAAATATAAATATAAACATATATAAACACTACACCAGTCACATCCAAAGCTTTTCCTGAATTTCCCTGACGACTGCCTTTTTCTCCTCTCCCCTTTAGCAGTCATCCATAGACATAGAATTCCCTTTTAGCAGTCATCCATAGACATAGAATGACAACAGGTGGTGTCAATGATTTTGATTCATACTTTTATTGCTACTCCATGTATGCTTCTTTAGTTAAATTTTATATTTTTAACAATTTAATTCTCTACATTATATTAAAACTAATTTCTATTCGATATTTTACATAAATTTACATATACGAAAAATCAGGTATTATCTTAAAAAAAGTTTGAACATGTGAATTGATAGTATTATTTAAAACTATCAAATATTTCGTTCCTAATTTTATTTTAGTTTAAAATTTGGGGAGGATTTAAAATAATGAAAAAATCACAAATAATTTTGGTTGTTGGTCTTATTTGTTGTCATAAACACTTTGCAAGAACCTCCAAGTTCGTATACAAAATGAACCAAAGTCTAAATACGATAGTTGAGCTTTCACAATTCAACTCAACCTTACCAATTTTCTCGTGTTTAAGGTGTTTATCACAAAGGCTAAAGTAAACTCACAAAATTCACCAAGCCAACATAATAAAATAGATAACAATAAGAAGAGAAAGACGTTTTAAGCTTTATAGAAAAATTGTCAACATTTATATTTCTCTCAATTGATACAAAGGATACAAAAGCTCCAACTCTCTCTAATAAATGAAGTCTTTACTTAAATGAGCTATTTATAGACTTTTAAAGACTTGTTGGGCAATCATACAAGAAAGCGGGCACAAGGCCACTAAGTTATTAACTTAGTTGGTGGTTGACATCCCTAATCACTTTAGACACTACTTTAGTGGGTGGATCACATATCTTACCACTATCCAACTTCTAAGTAAAAGGAACATGTGACAAATGAAGATAAGACAGCTCATCCATGTTCTTTTCCATATCCTCCCACTTCTTTGATGATTTATCTCACTAACTTTGCCACATCACCAGTGACCTTCATCCAAAGGTGAAAGTTAGCTAAGTTTCGAGCCAAACCGCACATGGTCTTACTAATACGCACCCATGGTTTAGTTTGTTTATCCATGGTCTATCATTTGAGCATAATTTTATTCCTAGTTCTACCAAAGACATCTTAGGAAAGTACAACTTGTCCTAACCAAGTCGTTCAATGCCCTATGGTTTATCAAAACAAACTGAAGCTCAAATCATGATTGATCCTACTTGATTAAGTCGCCTTGGTTCCTTTGGCATGCCTTTCTCATGCCTAATCCATGCTAGGAGTTAGGCAAGGCTCACCAATGGCTAACAAAAAGTCCTACAATGTTAAGGAGCTAACAAAGCACCCTCACCAGATGAACCCAACGCCCTTGTTAGAACAAATTGAAGGTAGTCATTTACCTAGTCTTTAAACTGCCACAATGAAGTTTCTTTCTCCCAAGTAACCTCTGAGATTGGTCTATTTTTCCACTAAATCAAGAACTTCATTCTCCGATTGTTCTTATGTTGCCCCAATATTTGATGATGGAAAATATTTTTAATTTAATCGTAAAATTGTTTCCTTACAACCGATGGAGCTCTCTCTACTTGACTACTCTTTGGATCTAATGAATCCTTGTGATATGGTTTAAGGAAAACAACATGTACCTTTAACTGCTTTAACTTAAGTCAATTAGCTAAATTTTCTACCTTTTCAAGGATCTCAAATGGCCTATCATACTTTGGCACTAACCCTCGATGCACTTGCTTACTATTAATTTTCTTCCAAATTTGTACATTTAGTTTAAGAAGTACCTTATCCCTAATATCAAAGTCAAGAGGAGTTCATCTTTGATCCACATATTTCTTCATTTACTTGGAAGCTTGGCGAAGGCTATTCCTTACTTCATCCAATAATTCATGTTTTTGCTTCGTAAATCAATAAGCAACCAAACACTTTCCTCCTTGCATATGTTGAGCTCTTAAAGGTTATTGTCCTAGAACAATTTCAAAAGGAATTTTCTCCATCACCAAGGATTTGTGAAAGTTATAACAAAACTGTGCAGTATCTAGTAAACGTAGCCTATTTTGTTAATTTTCACTTACATAATATTGTAATTATTCCTATATAAGTCATTGATCCTTTCCATTTGTCCATTCATTTATAGGTAATTTTCAATTGAGAACTTGAATTCACACCCCATCATGTAGAAGAGAGATGTCCAAAATCGTCCAGCAAATCAGGCATCTCGGTAACTTATAATGTCTATTGGAACCTTAAAGTACTTGACCATATTTTGTAGAAAAGCTCCGCGACAATAATCCAAGGACACGAAACTAGAGCTGGGTCAAAGACTGCATAGTTAGAGAACTTATCAACCACCACCATGATTGAAGCCATCTCATCCACCTTTGCAAACCCAACAATGAAGGCCATCGACAGTGACATCCATGGCTTTTTGGAGATAAGCAAGGGATGTAACAAACCTGTCTCCTTCTTTATTTCAAGTTTACCCAATTGATAAATAAGGAAAGTTTTGACATATACCTGAATGTCATTCTCTATCTTTGGCCAATAGTAAGATCGAAAAAAGAGCACAAACATTTTTCAAACTTTAGGGTGACTAGCCCTTTATGAGTCATACATCTCCTTCATCAACTGCTTTTGTGATGCACCAAAACTTGGCACATACAACTAGTTAATTTTTTGTTAGCAAACCATCATCATCTAGCCAAAATCGTCATATAACACCATCTTTTACTTGCTTCACAATTAGGCTATAGGTGTTGTCAACAGGACTTACTAGTTTAACTTGCTCCAATAGGTCTAATTCAGCTCGAGTGATAGTATACAAGGTTGTAAAGACTTCTTTATGATTAAATGCAGCTACCACGTTTTTATGTCTCCCCAATTTATGCTCCCTTATAAAGTCATATTTGGTAAAAAAACTCTTGTCAATAGGCTTGCCTTACCGACAATTTCTTATAGATCCTGAAAAAGGTATTTGCTATATTATCTATAAGAATAATAAACTTGGTCCCCAATGAGTATACTTGCTAAGTTTCAAGCAATATACTATTGCTAACATCTCCTTTTAATGTGTAGAGTATCATTACTTAACACCATTGAGTTTACGACTTTCGAAAGCAATAGGATGTCCTTTTTGTACTAAGACTCCACCAATAGCTTTATCTGAAGCATCCATATGCACCTTAAAAGGGAGATCAAATTTAGGTAATTTAACATAGGTTTATCTCGATAGCTTTTAACTTCTCAAAGGCTTCATGGCATGCCTTTAACCAGCACCACTCTTGTTTCTTATTTAACAAATGCATCAAAGGTGTTGCTTTCTTCAAGTATCCAACAATAAATCAGTGATAGTAATTCGATAAGTCAAGAAAACTCTTAAGTTCTTTCACCATTTTTGGAACCTACAATCAACAATTTCTTGTACCTTTTTTGGATCCATTCGCACTTGGCCCTTGCTTACCAAACGTCCCAAAAACTTGATTTTCGATTGAAAAAACTCACACTTCTCCATCTTTATGAAAATTTTATGTTCACGCAACTAGTTGAGCACTTTTCTTAAGTGCTGTACATGTTCTACCATGTTAGTACTATAGACCATAATATCATCAAGTATACCATCACAAAACCATCCAAAAATTTATATAGCATGTCATTCATCAAATTGTAAAAATTTACAGGGGCATTTGTCAAATCAAATGGCATGACTAAAAACTCATACGAGTCATACCGAGTTACACACGTCGTCTTTAACTCATCACCCTCAGTAATCCACAATTACTAATACCCATTTTATAAGTCTAGCTTCGTGAACACCGCATCCCTCAATAATCTGTCGATCATGTATTGAAACTAAAGGAAAAAGATATTTGTTTTTTATAGTCATCTTGTTCAAGGCCCGATAATCTACACATATATGTAAGGCTCCATCTTGCTTCTTTTGGAACAACACTGGAGCAACATATGAGGCATTAAAGGGTTGGATGTATCCTGCTTCCAATAACTCGCCAAGCTACTTCCATAACTTCACCAACTCTAATGGTAACATTTGATAAAGGGTACAGATAAGGGGAATTGTACTTGGCACCAACTTGATCTTATGATTAGCTTCACGATGAGAAAGGAGAGTCTTTAGTAACTTTTTAGGCATCACATCCTTAAATTCTCTTAATACTTTTGCAACCATATCTAGGACTTCTACCACATGGTCTTCAGTAATTTCCCATATGGTTACAAAGCAACTCTCCATGTCTTTCTTAAGGTTTTCTCAATACTCATAGCAGAAACATATGCCACTATTAGTGTCTTGTCCATCGTTCCTTTGCTAGACCTATAACAATTTTTATAACATAAATTTTAATCATTCATTAGCATAATACCTATAAGATGTGGATATAACACCCCCTTTACTGTCTTGAGGAAGTCGATACATAAAATCAAGTCGAAATCATGGAAAGGTATCACCGTCTATTACATTTCCCGTGCCAACTTCCTACACTCAAAGGAATTTTATATGCGGCTCCTACCACTGCTTATGCTTTCACGGTGCAGAGTTTTCACCTTTATAGGGTCTTACTAAGTTGAATCCCAACTTTTGTA
>JAOQMM010000171.1:6476381-6488660 GCA_027563515.1 Erythroxylum platyclados | reverse complement strand
CATGTCAGAGATTCTCAATAACAGAACTTCAATCCTATGTCAACATTCACTTCAATCAATCTTCCAATCTTAACACCGTACTCTACCTATATAACACACTCGTTAAGATTACTACCACCAGCCATTAAATCAACAACATAGCTCTGATATCAACTGTTATAAAGACTTTGTAATGAACTCCAAGTTTGCACACAAAATGAGCCAAAGTCTAAGTATGGTAGTTAAACTTCCTCAATTTAACTCAACCTTACCAAATTCCTCGTGTTTAAGGTGTTTCTCAAAAGGCTAAAGTAAACCTAGGAAATTCACTAAGCCAACACAATAAAATAGATAGCAATAAGAAGACAAAGATACACTAAGCTTTATAGCAAAATTGTCAACCTTTATATTACTCTCAATTGATACAAAGGATATAAAAGCTCCAACTATATCTAATGAATGAAGCCTTTGCTTAAATGAGCTATTTATAGGCTTTTGGATACTTGTTAGGCAAGCATATAAGAAATTAGGCATAAGGCCACTAAGTCACCTACCTTGTTAGTGGTTAAAATCCTCAACAACTTTAGGCACTACTTTAGAGGGTGGTTTATATATCTTATTACTATCCCACTTCTAAGTAAAAGAAACATTTGGTAAGTGAGGATAAGACAACTCATTCATATTCTTTGCCTTGTCCTCCCACTTCTTTCATGATTCATCCAACAAACTTTGCCACATCACCAATGATCTTCGTCTAAAGGTGAAGGTTAGCCAAGTTCTAAGCCAATCAACATATGGTCTGACCATTGCGCACCCATAGTCTAGTCTATTCATCCATAGTCCATAATTTCATGCCTAGTACCACCAAAGACATCTTAGGCAAGTCCAACTTGCCCTATCCAAGCTGGTCAATACATCACAGTCCATCAAAGCTGGCCAAATCTCAAACCATGCTTGATCCTACTTGTTTAAGTCACTTTAATTCCTATGGCATAACTTCCTCATGCCTAATCCATGCTAGACATTGGCCAAGGCTCACCAATGGCTAGCAAAAAGGGTCTTGCAATGTTAAGGAGTGAACAACTATCCCTTATGGTAATCTTGCTTCTTCTACGTTGCCTTTTAATATCCAAGTCCCTAGTTAAGCAAAAAAAATTTCTATTCTTGACTTTAAAGTGAAGTTAATTGGTGAAACTTTGTATGTAGCTATTATTAAATGTTTGGTTTCTCTTTCATGTGGCAATTTAGCACGACTGAAGGTGGTTATGCTTATCATCTAACTTATATGAATGGTGATTGAGCTTGACATTATATGTAACACTGATTCGTTACATTCCAATCCTAGCATCTCTTACACTATGCATTTGCATTAAGTTAAAGCATTTAAGTTGGTTATCAAATGTATCAATTTCCACCCATGTCAACATATTTAATGAAAAAATACATAAACTATCTCTAATGCATATAAGATATAGTTCTAAACTAAAATCTTACTTATTGACATGTTCATAAGAGAAAGATGAGCATTCAAAAGAAGTAAATTACAATCAAAATATTTCACAAGATGCAACAAGAACATCTATTGCTACAAATGATGGATGAATTTGTAAGAAAATTAGGATGTGATTTCATCATTGCACAAAGAAAGAGGAATTTTTTTTGATGATTTTTTCAAAAAATAAGATTATTTTAATTGTATAATATGAATAATCCATAAACATAATAAAACTAAATCGTATCTTATTATAAATTTAATTTTCTTTTTTATAACTCCTTAAATCTATAAGTTATTTGAAAATTACCATAGTCACACAAGTATCTAATTTCTAATAGTATCCATATGAATAAATTAAGAGAATTTTACAAATGGTTTAGAAAGTAGTATGCCAATAATGCTAGCTCATGTAACTTATTTATAATAATACTTGAATCTTTTAGGAATTTGAATGGATTATGATTATAATTAAATTTTAATTAAAATTAACTAAATATGAATTAGGTTTAAATATGATCTGATGAGATTGGTGTCAATCTCGTACTAGTGGGATAGATGTTTATGTCAAAAGCAAATTGACATTAGTGTCGATTGTAAGACAAGTGATAGACTTATGATATGATTTTCAAAAACACACGAAAATAGAGATTTAATATTATTAGGCATTTGTGAAAATATAATCTTATTAACCTTAGACTTTTGTGGAAATAAAATTTCACTATACTTTAATTTCTTATATTTAACCCTAAGCTATAAATATCTTGATAAGGATTTTATAAGAAAGAACCTTATAAGAAAGTTATTGTCATCTATTCTTCTTCTATTGTCTTCCCCATAGTAATAAAAAAAAGTCTATGTCCTTTTTTATAGGCTAGGTCATATAACTAGATGAGTTTTGTAAATTCTTATGCTTTTACTTCATTTATTTTCTTCCTATATTTCTTTTATTTATACAATAATTGGCATCATAATAGATCTAATATCTAATTTGGTCCTTATTTAATATCTTATATTTGACCCTAACATTTTTCAAACTTTACAATCAAGTTTAATTTGATTAAATCATCTTTTCTATCTTCAACCGATTCTTGTATGTTTTTCTAAACATGTTGAAAATGAATATAAATTACAATCGTAACCTATATTTAAAATTAGATAAATTAAATTATTTTAAGTTATCGTTAATTCTCTAATTAAATAATTTATATCTATAAATCAAGATTTGCATCTAATCAAATCATGACTACCTAAATATTATGAACGTCAACGTAGATTTAACTAACCTTTCTGTGTATAAATTTTTATATAATTCAGTCATTTCATCTTACAATACTTTGATTAGATATATAGTATAAAATTAATTTCTATTCTATTTGATTCTAATAATTTCAATTCTTTAATATTAATAATCCAGACTTTTATTGACATTTAAAATTTATTTTCAAAGTGTCTTTTCAACTTGGCTAAGGATTTCTCAAATGAATACTAATTAAGAATAACGAAACAGTCTCTACAATTATTTTATGATAAATCCTATATTAGTCACTCAAATTCTTTCATATAGTGCGTATCATATCCAATAACTACCAATCGAACTATCTTTGACTATGATAGGTCCTATGTGGTATCATAATATAATAATCCTTATATGAGATGCTTTAGAGATTTTAAGTCAAATGATCACAATGAATATTTTATTAAACACACAAATAATGTTCTAGATGAAATTCCCATGTCGAGTCAATTTAGTAAAGTTGTTCTCTAATAAGCACTAGCAAATTTATTTAAATATCTCCTTACTTTAGTTTATAAGATCGACTACTTCTTTCATAATGAAGAAATATAACTTGTGCTCGTCTTTCCAATATATTAATATCCAATCTTAATATAATAATAATTATGATTTAGGGAAAATATTTAAATATATTATAAATTCATAATTATGTTTGCCTTATAATTTTATTTGTAAAGTATACCTATCCATAAACTTTATGTTATAAACTAGTTAATTAAACAAATATACACAAGATAAAAATGTATTTAGTTAATTAATCACAAATATACAACCAACATATTGGTTGTAAAGTATAAACCAACAATCTCCTTCTTGCAATAAGTTAATCACTAAGTATCTTATAGTATATTTTTATATGATGATCATATTACTGCTTGGACAATAGTTTATTAAGAGAATTCTATAAGATTCTCCTTAAAGAACATACTTAAACATTATAACTTTCATTTTAATTATTATCAAAATTATGAGGAATTGCTTAAATACATACTTGGATCCTTGATAAGAGCTTAGCTCTTTTTATGTGCCTAATTACATTAATGTTCAATGTTACACTACTATTTGAATAATATAAGGAACTATACCAAGTTCATAAAGAAATTCTTGATCCAAATAACTATTTTTAATAAATGGAAAAATGCATTATAGATTAATTAGTAATTGATGATATATTGAAAACTTTTTAAATCAAAATAATATCATTCAAAATAAAATATACTTTAACTAGGTCTTACTTTGGTTCTTGTCAAATCAAAGTTAAAATTCATATAACCTTAAACTCAAATATCAATTCATACATATTATAATGGATATATATGTATTTCATAAGTATCAAATATCTCAAATGCTAAACATGTTTAGTATATCATCTATGTACTTAGATTAGAATAGACAAGTAACTTTTATATCTATCTCCATAGATCTTTATTATAATAATTTAATTTATTGTGTTTTATATCTAATTGATATTTTTTTTAACTACCATGTCTTCAATAATTAAACATATGAAATATTGTTTCATATGAGCAGTATTTCATCTACATATTTCCACTAAAGAGTGCAAATAACATACTAACCTTCTCGTGAACATGTTATATCCATATTTGTCTTTAAAGAAAACTTTTTAAATTCATCATAAAACTGAAATTTTCATCATCTCTTAATTATTTAGCTATATATCAAAAGTATCAGATAAAGATACTAATTCCATTTATACGTTTTGTTATAAAATTTTAACTATTTCAAACTTTATCTTACCCTTACTACTCAATTTGAGAATTATTCTCCTTATAAGTATATATTGAAACAAGCATTTTGTGTGATAAATATCTATAAAATTGTTTCCAACCTTTTGGATGTCTTATAATTTTCTATTATCTAATTTAGTTTTAAACTTATCAAATAATATATAATTAACTAAGCACCACGTCCTGAATCATTATCTTTGATTCTTTGAGAGTCTTACCATTATGTATTTCATTTGAGATCTTACTAATTGATTTGGATGAACTTGTTAAAGGCAAGTTGTTGTCTTAAGTTATAGTCATAAATGAAATAAATATTGCATCATATAATATCTCATATTGTAAATTCTTCCTTACATAAATTCACGTTATCATAGAAGTATATAAAGAAATTCACTAGGAAATCTCACTCATCCTAAATAACTAGTTGTTGAAATAATTGTTTGAAGATGAAAAAAATTATTTAGAAGTCAAATAGTAGGAAATATTTGTTCATCATTTTAGTAGTCGGAGTTGTAAGCAATAAACATAAGTTTTGGAATGTATGGCTTTCCTTAGCCATAAATAAAGGAACTAGTATGCACATCATGAGGTATTACAAGAATTTTAACAACCTTACATTGACACTCAAATTAGCTATTTATAAAGACATATGTGGGAAAAAATGAGTAAAGTTACTAGTTAAAATATTCCTTAGTTGTCGTCAAACAATCGTGAGGTCAAGAAAAAAGATAGAACTTGGAATTTTTCCTTTTTCTTTTAAATTTAATTTTTTATAATTTGGATTGAAACTTATAATTAGGTTTGAAATTTCTAAATTTTTTAATAATACTATTAATCTACATATATTAAAATATTAAAAAAATTTTGATTTACAATAATTTACGATTTACATCATTTTTCTCATTTTATATTAATCTTTTAAGTTAATTTAAAGAATAATTGTCTTCATAGCTTTTCTCTTCTTTTTTTTCCCTTAAAGAGAAGTTCTTCAACTTTTTTTAAGGAAAAAGGGTCTAGTTTGATCCTCTCACTTTTATTTTAGGTGTACTTAATTTTTTTAAAAGTTCCTTTTTTAAACCTAGATTTTACCATCTAGTAAAAAGAAGAAAATATTGTGCATTTTTAGTAATCTTGCTTTAAACTATAAAAATAACAATATAATCTGGAAGAAGAAAAAAGTGTAATTTAAACCTTAAGATTTTCATCATAATACAATTTGAACCTTAACGTTTCAGAGCTTTCAAGTTTAACAATAACGTTTTCAAAACATTCAAAATAGACTCCAAATGAATGAAAAATTTAATAGGATTAAATAAATCTCACATCATTACTGACATGAAATGTATTTTTACATTTTAAAAAATATATTAGTGGATACCATTGCCACGTGTCCACTGCCACGTGTAGGTCATATTATGTTATGTGGTCCCACTAACATATTTAAAAAAATAAATTATTATTTTTTAAAAATATGTTGGTAAGGTCTAATATATCATATGTCCTATACATGATAGTGGGCTCCACTAACAAATTTGTAAAATATAAAAAAAGCATCACGTTATCGCCGACGTGGTATTTAACTAAAGAAAGTTTAATTTTGTTAAAATTTTCATTCATTGAGGGTCTATTTTGAACATTTTGAAAATGTTCAGATTGAATTTGAACCCTCTAAAACATTAGGGTTCAAGTTATATTATGATAAAAGTGTAATTTAAACCTTAAGATTTTCATTATAATACAATTTGAACCTTAATTTTTGACTATAACATTTTTGAAACATTCAAAGTAGACTATAAATAGATGATAAATTTAATGAGATTAAACAAATGTCAGGTCAATACTGACGTGACATTTATTTTTTATATTTTTAAAAATCTATTAGTGAATCCCACTGTCATGTATAGGTCACATTTTGTCAATTAGGTCCCACTAACATATTTAAAAATAAATTATCATTTTTAAAAATATGTCGATGGGATCTACCATGTCATGTGACCTACACATGGCAATGGGATCCACTAACATATTTTTAAAATATAAAAAGTGTCACATTATTATCGATGTGCTATTTAATTGATGGAAGATTTAACGAAACATTAATGTTCTATTGTGAACATTTTAAAAATGTTAGGGTTAAAATTGGACACTCTAAAATGTTAGTATTCAAATTATATTCTGATAAAAACTTTAACGTTTAAATTGCAGTTTTTACTTCAAAAAAAAAATTCTATGTCTTCTTCTTAGAAAGCTCCTTATAATATCAGTATCTTGCTTAATATGTAACCATTGTCTCTCCTTCCTTTAACATCAACAACAGCAACAATAACCTCATCTTCTAAAAGCTTAAATTTTTCTTATTCCTTCTCTTTCTTTCTATCTATCTTCATGACCTCACCTTTTGGAAGCTTAGATACCTCTGCTAACACACACCTACCACCTTAAAGTTTCAGTTTTTCCGTAAACCACACTTTCAAGACCTTAATTAGGACATCTTTCTATAACTTCCTTATGTTTAGTGATGTTGAACCTAAAAATAACATGGTATCTGATAATAATTAGAAACTTAGATGGTCTTAATGGATTACAGGGAGAAGTGGAAGTGTTATTCCTAAGTTTAAGTTTATTACACATCCTCCTCTTCTTATCCATCCTTCTATTGTTTCTCGTTCTAGTTACTTTGTTATCTTATCTAGGTTAATCTTTGTTTAGCTATCAAGCTCTCATCTTGTTGAATCCTTTTTATAATGCAAGTGATTTTATTTATTATAAATAAATATCTTTTAGAACGATGTTTGAGTAAAACCCATTACCTTATCAGCAATGTTGTGATCTTCAAATATAGCACTTCAATTCTTAAGTGTACAAATTATAGTATAAATAACCACTAAATTTGTGACTTATATGATTTTGTTATTCTTAAGTATTTTGTTTTAACACCTATAGAGTTTTTCCTCTCTCTATTTTTCTTGGTGTAACAATAACCATGGAGTTTCCAAGAATTTAATAAGAAAGTTTATATGTCCTCAATAAAAAATGCGATTAAACACAAATAATCATTGATGCATATCTTCTCCCTTAAGATTTCTATAATCCAAATGCACACTCAAGCCAATGATAAATTCCAATCTGATTATAGGTGTAAGAAATATTACCTAACATATAGATAAATAAAGGATCTTTAAAAAACATATGCATCATTAATCAATCAAATCACTTAGATTTGATTATAATTTACAGGTTAAAGGACTGCTTAAAGAAACTTATTTCTTTCTTCCAGAATTATCTCCTTTTATATATCTGTTTGTTTTAGAAGATTAGTATCAGATCATTCACATAAACATTATCTCATATTTATAGATAACGTCAATATATTAATTGACCATCAATAGTTAACAAACGAAAGATCAAATCCCTAAACTTATGAAAATTTTCTAATCGTTATCATCTCCTACTTACATATGATGAGTTCAGATAATATGATTTTTGCATGTTCTCATACTTGTCCAATAACCTTTAAGACTAACATATGGCAAGAGCATATAATTATATATCTGTTAAGAATATAAGACGCCTCAATTAATAAGTCGATCCTTGAGTAGATTTTGTATGCTATACCTTATCTCGCATTTTAATATCATTTGATCTCATTTATTTTATCGTTTCATAAATGTATTCAATTTTCTTACTTATAGTCAGTGGCCACCTTTGAATATCAAATTTTCTTATGCGAGTTAATAATAAAAAAATGACCTTCCTCTATTCTCAATTCCCTTTAATTGAATTTAATTTGCTTTTCAAGAATTATCAAACATAATCTTCTAATAACATTATAAAGTAGGAAGCCTTAAATTTAATTCTTTAGAATCAGATAAGAGTCTTAAGGGTATATTAAGTGATTCACTTAAACTCTAGGATCTCATATAATGTAAGTTGAGATCTTTTAACTTACATTAATTCCTTTTATGGTTGTTTTTGCACATATGGTAAGAGTCATGTGCAATATCATCTCCTATTAATTAGGAGCGTGTGTCTTTCAATAAATGCAATATCTTATAGATATTAGTTTCAACATACTTAATGTTTTAACTTGATTTCACTTATCTACTTTAAGCTTTATCTTTCCAAACTCTCTTCTGGTAACTCTAGATAGATATGGTGACCATATGATCGCTCCAAACCAATCCTTTTAACTTATCATCTAATTCAGCATTTATATGTTAAGTTTCTTACTTTAGCTCTCTATTATCACCTTAAGACATGCCTCTTCTTTAATCATCATAAATACTAGAATCGATTGCCCATGTGAGAAGTTTAGTCTTTTATTTGTTCGATATACTTAAAATTCATAAAAAATATGTCATATAAAGTAAACATACTTTAAAATCAAGTATTAAGTAATTCTTATTGATTAATAAACAATGTCAACTTATATGTGTATTTATACATAAAAATACATAGAATGAATAAAAATGGAGAAATGTTAATTGATGACATTTCAATATATATGTAATCCTAGTGAATTCACATGCCTAATATATATATATATATATATATCGGTAAATTTTCTTTGTCATTGGGTTTACTACCATATCTCATGTAGATATATATTTCATGTTCACTTCTCTTCGTGTAACTATATCTTTCACATAATTTTACTTGGTATCTATATACTTGGTTTTACAATGAAATTTAGGGTCCTTTGCATAAGCAATTATTGTTTGACTATCACAGTTGATTATTACTGGATCAGTCTCACTTTGAGTGACACCCAAACTAATTAAAAATAGTCTAAGCCACGACTTCTTTTGTTGTTTTTGAAAATGCTATAAATTCAGCTTCCATTATAGATAAAGCAACACATGATTGGTTCTTACTTTTCTATGATATGACATCATTGTTAAGTAAGAAAACAATCCAGAGGTAGATTTTCTTTCATTTAAATATCTTCCCCAGTCTACATCTGCATACCCTTGTATAAGTAGGTCATTG
The DNA here is from genome assembly GCA_027563515.1 of Erythroxylum platyclados. NCBI lineage: Eukaryota > Viridiplantae > Streptophyta > Magnoliopsida > Malpighiales > Erythroxylaceae > Erythroxylum > Erythroxylum platyclados. The sequence goes on along the minus strand of JAOQMM010000171.1, from coordinate 6,479,155 downwards.
CCTTGATAACATAATGCATAATCAACAATACCCTTTAGATACCTCAATATTCTCTTTACTGCTTTCCAATGTTCTTGTCCTGAATTTGATTGATATATGCTTACTATCCTAACAACATAACAAATATCTGACCTTGTAGACATCATGTTATACATAGCTTCTAACTGCACTAGAATAGGGATTTTTCTTCATTTTTTTTCCCTTTCTTATGGTGTAGATGGGCAAAAGTTCTTGGTAATACCTTCGTCTTTAATAATAGGATTATCTATTGATTTGCAATCTTGCATAAGTAATTGTTATAAAATCTTTTAAATATAAGTCACTTGAGAAATTTAAAATAATCTCTTTGAATGATCTCTTGAAATCTTAACTCCAAGAATGTATGCAGCTCCTCCCATCTCTTTCATCTCAAATTTAGATGAACTAATCTTTGATTTGCTTGAAAAACTCACAGTCATTACAAGCAATCGAAATGTCATCCAAATATAAAGTTAAAATTGCAAATTTATCTTTGGATTTCTTAATATATACACTTTGGTATTCATCAAGCATATAAAAATTCATATGAAATGATTAAAGTTATAAAAACGTAACTACTTCAAACCATAAATTGATTTCAATAACTGACACACTTTATGTCCTTGGCCTGTCTTTATAAAACCTACAAGTTGTTTCATACATATTTCTTCTTCTAATTCACCATTTAAAAAGGTGATCTTTACATCCATTTGATGTAATTCAAGATCCAAACTGGCCACTATATCCAAGTTTAGATGAATTGAAGCAAATCTTAAAACACTTGAAAAGGTTTTGTCATAATCAATTCCCTCCTGTTATGTGTATCCTTTACACATAATGCGTGTTTTTGCATCTTTTGATACTACCATTAGCATTTTGATTTATTTTAAGAAAACATTTTTTCCCAATAGTTTTGTTCCTATTAAGGAGATCAACTAAGTACTGTACTTGATTTGAGCTTAAGGAAGTCATTTTTTCTTTGATGCTTTCATCCATTCTTCTTTGGCAAAACCATTAAGAGCCCATGTACATTCCTTGACTCATTGTCTTCTTATGGGATAATCATATGAATTTCCCCTTCTATTCAAGGAATCATACCATAATTACTTTGACATGAGAAACAAATTCATCAATTTCTTAATTACTCCCACTTAGATCAGGTATGATAAGCAAAATTTTAGTGGATTATAATCTTAACTATCCTTGAGTTAATTTTTCAAGTTCTAGATTACTCCCACTCGGATAAAGTGCCTCTTCATGATTCTCGGTAATGGAATCATTCTGATCATGATTTTCATATAGAAATATTATATTTTCCTATTTCTCCTTACTTTGGAAAATCATTCTCTAAGAATGAGACATCTCGCAATTCAAATTCAATTACTTCTTCATTACCTCTTTTTCCTATGAACACATATCCTTTTAAGTGTTCAGAGTATCTAATAAGGATACTTTTCTTCCCTCTTGGGCCTAGTTTCCCATATCTATGAGAGAGATTATGAACATAGGTAGCACATCCTTATGGTCTTAGATGTTTCATGTTAGGTTTTCTTCTTGTTTATAACTCATATGGAGTGTTTGTAGCTAATTTTATGGGCACTTGATTAAGTACATAAGTGGTTGTAAGCAATGCATCACCCTTATAGGTGAGAGGTAGATTTTCTTGTGTCATTATAGACCTAACCATCTCTAGTAGCATTTTATTATATCTTTTCACTACGACATTTTATATAGGGTTCGAGGAATAGTTAATTGTCTTTCTATTCCTTTTTCATCACACAACATCTTGAACTTTCAAATTAGTATTCTTTTCCTTGATCAATTCTTAATGCTTAGATTTTCTTGTCTCATTTATTCTTTAAGAAATTCATATATTTATGAAACAACTTCATGTTTCTGATTTGTGAGAAATTAAATTGGCATGACCATACTAAGTATATTTGTCTATAAAAGTGATAAAATACACAACCCCACAACATGCCCTTACATTTATTGGATCACAGATGTCTAAATGGATTAATTGCAATGATTAAGAAGCTCATGTTCCCTTTCCAAAAGACTTTCATGCCATTTTACCTACTAGAAAAAGTTGATAAATAGGTAAATATACTTTAAGTAAATTACCTAAAAGGCCTTTTTTAGCTAATCGACTTATTTAATTTTAACCAATGTGGCATAATGTAGTGTGCCATAAAGTTGCATAATTATTGAAATTACTAGATGATGTAAACAAAGGATAACTTATATTATTATTTGAATAAACACCATCCAAAACAATAAAGCCATCTAATATAAAACCATGACCATAATAAATTATGTACAAAATATAAATTCATATCACCACTCTGGAAATTTTTGTCAAAACCAAGACTTATTAAAAACCAACATAGAGGTTAGATTCTATTGAATCTTTAGAGCATACAATACTTCATGTAGGATCAAGGATCAATCACCATGCATGTTTATTTACAGGTTCCAATCTCTTATATAGTAGCCCTTGAGTTGTCTTCTACATAATCCATCATGTTCCATATAGGATTTTTCAAAATTTCATGAAGGCATCTCCATCCTTCAGTATATGCTTGGTTGCTTCTAAAACTACAATCCAAAAAGGATGTGATTCTATTACTAAAATAGAACAAAAGACATTTATAGAACAAATTTCTGTATAAAAAATTGTACCTTTTTAGGCTCACCACAATCACTAGCAATGTGAGCCTTATTTTCATAATTAAAGCACTTGACTTTGTTTATGT
>JAOQMM010000171.1:6436725-6446813 GCA_027563515.1 Erythroxylum platyclados | reverse complement strand
AAGAAACAATGATAATGTTAGTGTCTTCACTTGTTACATACAAGGTTGTCTCACTTAAGCTTTTATTGAAGCCTAAGCTTGTCAAATGATCATCAATTTGATTATACTAGGATCTTAGAGCCTGTTTAAGGCCATATAAAGCTTTCTTTAGCGAATAGATTTTGTCTTCTTTTCCCTTTACAACAAAACCATCAGGTTGCTCTACAAATATCTCTTCTTTCAAGAAGCCATTTAAAAAGGCAGATTTTACATCTAACTGGAATACTTTCTAGCCCTTTTAAGTTGCCACTAAAAGAAGCAATATGATAGTATCAAGCTTGGACACTGGGGCAAAAGTCTCTGAAAAATCTACACCAAAAACCTATACATATCCCTTCACAACGAGCCTAGCTTTGCACTTGTTTACTGAACCATCAACATTTTGTTTTGTTTTGAAAACCCATTTAACTCCAATAACCTTTCTATTTGGAGGCCTTTGAACAAGCTGTCATGTGTGATTTTTCTCAATCATGCTCAACTCCTCTTTCATAGCTAAAAGCCATTTTTCGTCTTACATTGCTTCTTGAACTCCAAATGGTTCCACTACTGCTACATTGCATCTTGCATAGATGTCTGTAAGTGATCTAGTTCTGTAAATTGATTAGAGATTCTTCTCCTTCATTTTCTAAATTCTAGTCCCACTTTTCATCCCCTATAAACACAACATCTTTGCTAATTAGAATTAAAAAATACTATAAGCTTTGGAGGAATTGCTATAACCTATAAAAATGTCAGGTTCAACCTTTTTATCGAGTTTGTCCCTCTTGACCTGTGGCACTTGAGTAAAACATAAACAATCAAATTTTTTTTTAATTCTTCATATTTGGTTTGAACCCATACCATACTTCAAAAGGAGTCTTCCCATTCACAGCCTTTGTAGGAAGCCTGTTTAACGAGAACACTGTAGTGTTTGTTGCTTCTGCCCAGTACTCCTTAGGTAAACCTTTCTCATGCATCATGCATCTTGCCATCTCAAAGATGGTCCTGTTCTTCCTTTCACTCACTCCATTTTGTTGAGGAGTGTATGGGGCTGTTAGCTGATGCTTAATGCCAACATCCTCACAAAATTGATTGAATTGATTTAAAGTATACTCCTTGCCATTATCAAATCTTAATATTTGAATGGTACAACCATTTTGATTCTCAATCCATTGCTTGAATCTCCAGAAAATGCTAGCAACTTCATATTTAAATATAAGAAAATAAATCCAGCACATACGAGTGAAGTCATCAATAAAGATTATATGCCTAAGGTGAAGGAGTTCTCTGAGGTCCTGCAAGATCAGTGTGAATGAGTTGCAACTTCTTTGTTGCTCCCCAGGACGATTTCTGAAATGAAAGTCTTGCTTGCTTGCCATATTGACAAACCTTGCAACTTTGTAATTCTGATTCTAGTTGAGATAGCCCTTAAGCTAGCTCTTTTCTCTACAAGTTCAACACTGCAGCATGGTGGAAATGGCCCAATCTTTTATGCCAGTTTCAATGATACTAGCAATTGTGGAATAAGCAGCCTGCTCCTGTAATGGATCAAAAGAAAAGCTCTTACCTTTCATGATAACTTTAAACATTTCTTTATCTGATGCATCTTTGATCAAAGATTGATTTCCTTCAAATGTGACTTTAAAGCCTCCTTCAAGTAGCTGTCCCACACTCAACAAATTTTGATTAATGTTAGGCACAGATAATGCATCTTTAATCAATTTTGTACCTGAGAGACTTTCAATTGCTATAGTTCCCTTCCCTTTGACAGTAATGTATTCTCCATTAGCGATCTTGACTTTGGAGATAACTTATGTATCCATCTCCTTAAAGAGCTCATGATCAAAAGTCATATGACTTGTGCAACCACTGTCTATAAGCCATTTGTCACTAGAGTTGCTGGTTGCAAAACAAGTTGCTACAAAGAGTTGCTTCTCCTCTTGCTAGTCTGCAATTTGGGCAACATTTTTCTACTGCAAATTGATTTGAGTCTCATTCTTTTGCTTGCAGATTTTATAGTGATGCCCCATTTTCGGACATTTCTCACACTAAACATCAGGTCTTCTCCAGCATCAACCCTTAATTCCATAATGTTTATAAGGAGGATACTCATTTTTGTATCCTCTTCTTGTGTTAGAAAAATCTGACCTCGAGGCTTCCTTCTTATTCTTCTTCTTTTTCCCATTTCCTCCTTGGTTTGTTTGCACTTTGACTGATAATGCTCCTTCAATAGAACCTTCAGACCTCATAACCCTTCGTTGTTCTTAAGCCTGTAAGGCATTCAATAATTCTGCCAAACTAATATTTGATAGATCCTTGGTATTTTCCAACGAGAAAATGGTTGCTTCAAAACTTTCAGGGACTGTTACAAGAATTTTATGAAATAATTTAGAATCAGGAAATTCAGAGCCAAGTAATCTTACTTTGTTGGCAATGCTGAGTAATATGTTATAATATTCTTTGACAGTATATGAATCCTTCATCTATTGAAGTTCAAATTCTCTGAGCAAATTGAGAACCTACATTCCCTTAATTCTTTCATCTCCTTCAAATTCCTTTTTCAGAAAATTTCAAACCTCAAATGTTGATTTCATTGTCATAATTCTAACAAAGATTTCTTGTGAGACTGCAACAAATAACATAGCTTTAGCCTTAGACTTTTTGATTTTCTTCTCCTTATAATTCTTGATCTGTGCCATGGTTAGATTTGCAAGCAAGGGAGGAACTTCATAGTCATCCTCAACAGCTTTTCAGAGATCATTTGCCTCCAGATGTGCCTCCATCCTTACTGCGCAGACGTGATAGCCCACTCCATTAAAGACAGGTGGTGCAAATGCAGTGAAATAAGATTCTGAAGTCATCGGAAAAAATGTTTCACAGGTCCCTCAAGAGGAGGCTCTGATACCACTTTGAAAGAAATAAAAAAATGAAATAGATATTAAAAAAGAATGAACAGAGAATGTATTTTTTATTTCATTTGTCAAGCTTGCTTAAATACAAAAGTCTTTGACTGAAATTTGAGAGAAACAAGAAAAAGATAAGTAAAAATAAGCAAAATTTCAGGACCCATAACACAATATAGTTCCAAAAAGACAGCAATAATTAACCAAAAAATAGCAACAACTATTCTAAGACTTGATCTTCAAACTGGACATGTTTCTAAAGCACAATTATCAACGTTTGACTTGTTTAAGAGCTTCTAAGGCATGATTCTCACAACAACAACTAATCTCTTCAGTATTCTATAGGCTATGAATCTATTGAAGCTCTCATGCATTTCGTCCTATGAATTTAATTCAATCAATTGAAAGAATCCTTGACAATTTCTTATGGACTAAAAAAAAGTGATGCAACTAGGTACAATATTAAATAGAGTAATTTTTGCATATCGAAACTTAAAGGAGGGTTGAGCTTTTATTGTATAAGAATGAATAATAGTTTTTGATTTCACAAAAACAAATCATATTTGATTTCTCTCGCTCTATGCAAACTTCAGTGTCTTCTGTGTCTTTAGCATTGTTGCAATTTCTCCAGGTTTTTTTTCGTATCTGTTGCTCGCTCCGATTTCTCCAGGTTTATTTTTATTTCTGTTGCTTGTGTGTGTTTTAGTATATGTTGATTTGCTATTGCTGTTACTTGCATTCAAAGCTAAATAAACAAATACCTTCATCCCCTTCTCTTCCAATCATCTTCGTTTTGACACAAGAGAAGTGAAAGAAAACAAGTGAATTAAAGAATTTAGTTTTAATTATGCGACAATACCATGCACATGTTACTATAGCATATCTCTGTTATTATGTTTTATTTCACTTTTCTATATAGAGCCGATTATGATAATCATATCCACCATTTGCAAGTTGCTTTTCTCAAGCTCTGGTCGATAAATGTTGTCTTTTTATTCTTGGTGTGAGTTCTTTCCTTCAAAGATAAGGTATGAATATCTTTTGTTTTATTTTTTAATAAAGAGAAAAATAAAAGTGGAATCAAATGAGACGTTAATGAATTGCTAGAGCTTGATTTTCCTTTCCAATTTATTTGACTTTTAAAAAGTTATCAGGAGATCATGGCAGCGTTAACGCTGACATAATTCCTACGAACAAGTTCTTTTGCTAATCCCAACATGTTGAATGCCTGCGTGTCCATCGCTTGTCGTGTTCGTCGCCTACTTCTTTGCTTGCCACCTACTTTTCTGTCGCCTACGTCTCTACCGCTTTCTCCACCATCCCTCAACGCCGCCTAGTGTATTTTATGGATAGGTTTTGCTTTAAGAGTCAGGTCAAATCGGGTAATAAAATAAGTTGGGTACACTTCGGGTTAAGTGTTACGGAAGTCAACACTAAGGAATCGTCTGTATAGTTACCTATTTCATAATTGGAGGGGACAAAAAGAGTGAAATACAAACAAATCGTATCATCCCCTCTTTTCTAATCGGTTTCATCACTGTTTAAGCAAGTTTTAGTCGACCTTCTTCTACGGTAAGTTCAAGCAATTCCCGATCATCAAGCGAATTTAACATGGTATCTGCGTTACAAAAATGGCTTTAGTATTTGCATCTGTTTTAGCTGCACTTTCACAAACATTAAAGCTAAGACGTTTTACGACTGTCTTCTGCAAATTCCCTGGCTCAGTGAGTTAGATCACACCATTGATTGACAAAGTAAGTGAGCCTTCACAAGAACTGGCTTTTGCACATGTATAAAAAGATGTACAAAGACCTCACGAAACAAGGAACAACTTTTATGCCCTTGCAACTTTGCCCGCGTACATACAAAGGATCCTACCAAAAAAATATAAATTAAAAGAAATGGGGATGGAATTGCACTCCTTCCCACTTTATCATCTCTCTACTGCTTTTATCAATCAACAAATGTGGCTCTTCTGAGTGAAAAAGAATGCAGTGACTCAAGGTTCATGAAGACCATTGATCAGGAACTGTGAGAAAGTATGAAGTCATCGCTTTTCTGAATCTTTTCTTGTATTGTTTTGGTGATATAATTGTTGGGGATGCATTTTTTGGACCACCAAGTATTCCAGATGCCTTAACCCAAGTCTCCAAATGCTTGTCCCATGTGTATTGTCTCATAAAATCAATGATACCTAAGACCAGCTCTTTTCGTTCTTGGTCCACTCCGACAAGCAGAGAGTAGTCCATAACATCAACAGACTACAGAGTCATTAAAGGCCAAGTTAGAATTAAAATGCCCAATTATGACACCTAAATGAACAGAATATAGATTAAAAAGTAAAAGCTATCACTGATTTAATACCAGAGAAAATCAATAGAGGAGAGACCACCAAAATGAACAGAATATAGATGAAAAAGTAAAACCTATCACTTGTTTCATATCAGAGAAAACCAATAGAGGAGAAACCAGTAGTAGTGCTTACTGCCAAGAAAGATGTGTCGTTCCATATGGCTCTTTCTAAACTCCTCTTTGCCTTGCTTCCAAGAAATATTGGCTCTGTGCACAATGCTTCCACCAGATTCATATCTAGCAAAACTTTGTTTGACCCAGTTGTATCTGGATTATATCGGGACCGAGCAGAACCCTTAAGGTCGTAAATCCTCGTAATACTTCTCTTGTAGAAGAGGTTTTCCATTACCATCAAATCCATTTTTGTTTCTTTGCCACCTTTCAAGTGCTTTACACTAACCTGCCACCAAATTGATAAATAAGAATCAGAGAGAACTACTGATATATTTAGCTCCCAACACACACATTCACTGATCCATGGATATTCAATAAACATAACAGTGCAGATGAGAGCCTAACCTGATAAATACCAAGAACTTTTGCCAGACAAGTAGGACTTCCTGAATTGAGAGAATCTGTCAAATATTTGAAATATTCTGGTGCGAATTCTTCAAATGATTCCAGCTCGGTCTTTTTGACTTGTTTTATAATGAATCTCTCATCTAATGATCTGGCAAAATACACATTGCTTTTTCCTCCTTGGGCACTCCACCTCTGACAGCGACTGAGGGAGCGAACAAAATCTACATCACTAGGGCAGCATTTCTTCCTAAGAGAATCAAACTGCTTAGCAAAATAACAAGTGACAGAAAACTTGACTTTGACTTTGCCCCCTGCCAGTGAAGAATCATCGCCATAAGAAACTGTTAAATGAGGGGATCTTTTGGAATCCATAAACAGGGTACCAGGCGATGAAGATAGTTCTTCAGATCCGTAACTTCCATAATGTATATAATCCAAGTTCACAGCACCAAAAGATTGCCAATTTGAAAAATTGGAAGATGTTGAATCTTCCTTGCATCTTTCATTTCCACCCCAGATTCCTTCATTCTCATTTGATTTATCAGTGACCCAATCCTCATATTCCTTGGAACTAAGGGCATAAGACACTACACTGGCAGGATCATCTTCATAGACACCAATTACTATATCATTACAACCCCTCTGAGGAAGCAGCAATCGAGCACCCCCAGCCATATGAGAAGCGGAGATAAACGAAGGAGCAGGTTCTAAATTCTGCTTTTGTGCCTCTATAGGCAATTTCTGGGAGAAAGTCCGCATTGTGTTTGAAGTACGATCTCTAACCATACTCCTGTAGTCTCCAGATGCATGAAATGATCTTACTGTTGACAAATTCAATGATGAAGGCAGTAAACCTCTATGGATTCTTTCTTGGACTCTCAAGGCAGAGTCGAAAGAATGAACCCTAATTGGTGCCATCATCCTTTTGAAGGGAGAATAATCAGAGAGATTTGTTTGATTGCCCAACCTCGGCCTAGATCCATCAGTTTGAGATGCATGTAGAGGTGCAATGTCAGCTGCAAATTGTTCAGTACCTGTCCATGCAGAATCCATTCTGTCAGACAAATTGGAAGCACTGGAGGGGAGGCTACTACAAGAGTTCTTGTTCAAATTAAGTTCGCCATCTGAATGGACCTCCCCCACTCTGTCCTCGCATATTGAATCTTCAGGAACAAAACTTTCCAAGGACATACTAGTCTCAATCTGTTCTGGTGTTAAGTGATCACCAATACACTCCTGTGGTTTATAACAGCCAGAAATGTCATTTTCTTGGCGAGGCTCAAGCTGGCCATCCTTGCAAAATACATCATTCCTCAACTTTTGAAGCTCAGCAGGAGATGCATCCCCTTGTTTGACCTTGACAGTAAATTTTGTCTTGAGGAGAGAATCTAATAAATAAAGCTGACGGTTCCAATCATATGACCCAATTAAAAGAGCCTGTCTCAAACGATTAAGTTCTAAAATGTCCACAGCTGCTTGATCAGATGGTGGACACTCTCCAACAGCGTGTTGTAGCATGCTCTATACACATAAAGACTGATCAGAAGATTTGCAACTATAGCATTTGCAAGTTTAAACAGATTACAGCATAGCCATTCTAGATTGTTCTACCATAACAAGGACAACAATGCTACTTACATGATAATCACTTCTTTCTTTTCCAAGTTGATCTTTCAGATTCATAAGGTGATTCTGTAACTGGTTTGCATCTGGTAAGTCAGAATCAAAAGATTTACTCTCCAGTTCCAAGTTGTCTAGTATAGCAGATATTTCTGAATAGAAAGCCTCCATTTTGTCCAAAAGCTGTAAAGAATACAAGAAGATTTAGAAAAGCAAAGTGCATTGAAAACATCTATTGATTGCAAGATTGGTTACACAATCAATAATCAAAACACAATAAGGCAATAAGCAAGCCAAATAAAGAACCTCTACTGCCTCTTCTCTGATCCACTTTTGCTGGCCCTGACCATTGAATTCAAGCACTGATGGTGGCAAATGAACATTCAGAATATCAATTGGGGAATATCGGAAGAATGCAACCATACTCCCAAACCTGCTAGATAGAAATTTTAATGATCACCCAAAGAATCCACAAAAGCTAAAGACTATATTTCAATAGGAATAGCAGTTACCCATAGAACCGAAGGCAGTCCCTTTGCAATGAATGACCACAGGGTGCCAGACGATTGGCAGTTGCATGATTAGAAAAGCTCAGTTCCAAAAATTTCCCAAATGAAAGTCCCCAAGCAGCATCTGACATGACCACTCTGTGGGTAGCTGGTGGAACTCCATCAACATGAGTACACCTAAGGCATCGGTGCCACATCCATATCTTCCCATCCCGCTCCCCAGGCAGAGGAGGTGTCGCAGAGGCAAGAGATCTAACATTGATTGTCAGATTTCCCTGCTGGTGAGTGTAGCAAAGTACATGTGCTTCAGCTGGTTCCTTACAAGACCTACAGTACGATGTCTGGTAAAAGAAAATGTTACTATTACATGATATTGTTACGTCTGCTTTAACTTTATGTTAGTGAAGAGAAAACAAAGATGAATTACCTGATCAAATAGGTCATCTCGAAGATATCTTCCAAGTGGCTTGTCAAATGATCCATAGAACTTTATGCGCAACAGCCGAGAACGTTCACAAACAGTACCTTTTGGTACATAGCGACTTGAAAATGATACCAATATGCTCTGGTGAGTTTCAGTGGCTGAGAAGTATTCATTACATCCTTCTCCTTCATCAAACCTCTCAGGTCTCGTAAATTCACAAGAACTAATATGCTTTCCTTGCTCTTGATTCAAACTATCATACAATTCTGAATGCACAAGGTCTTTACTGACAGCAGACGTTTTATATACATTTGGAACCTCAAACTCATCAAATGAGTCATTTCCCACATTAGATGTAAATTTATCACGACATGCATCAAAGAGTGCATTCTCTAAACAACTATCCACCAAACCATGAGATAACGGACTACTACAGACCTCAAGTTTCCGAGATAACAATAGTGGTTTTGTGTGCTCTGGCTCTAGTCTGATGTACCCATCATCCCAAGTAGAGATTTTGGCTTCAGAACAGGAATCAGTTGGAAAGTTAAGTGAAACAGAATTATCAGCCGTCATCCTCTCTAATTCAGAAATGGAGCTTCTCAGTTTCATCTTAGGAAGACTTGCACCCTCATCAGCAAGGAATGATGTCTCAAGGGATAAGTGATATGCTGCAAAAACTGCATACTGAACAACATGCTTAACCTTCTTTAGTTCTTCACGGCATGAACCCCGCAGCATGATCTAAACAACAGGTCATAAACTGATCATTAGATAGAATTGAGAACTAATTTGGATGAGTAGATGCTAAGGTTTAATAAATTATAGCTTAATGATGTGATTGATAACTTTTATGTCTCATCTCTGTGGTTCTACATTAAGCTAACAGTATTGTGGCAAACAATACATGGTGTAGTTCATGTTTCCACTTAGATTCACCAGGTGAGTTTCAATGAATATATGCAATGCTCTCACTGATCTGTACTTAAAACATCTATGATACAAAGTTTTTGACTCCTATAATTAGGAAATTAATTAAAATTGTACCCCTGGAACACCAACCTGTTGGCAACAAGACTGAAATTACAGTGTATGATACTTGTGGGACTTTACATCATACTAATCAGTTACTGAATTTAATTTTGCAGCATCAAATTGCAACATATCACGGATTAATAGAAAACCAAACAGAAGCTATCATGAAGTTTGATCAATCTACAGACAGCATTAAGTGTAGACTACGCCATAATCACAACCTGAGCATAAATGTATACCTCAGCATTACAAGAATGCAACTCTATCCTCAACCACTAAATGAGACCCCCTTCTTGAAAATAAAATTGTCATCTATAGCTTATATAATCTGATAGAAGTGATACAATACCGTGCAACCTAGACGTCGCGGACATCCTTCAAAAAACATCAATGTTTTAGAAGGTTTTTTGTTCAACTGATTGGTATTCTCGTGTTCTTCACATACTCTCTCTACCTGAAATAGCTCACAATGTCCCAACAGTGTCGAAATATTGTCAATAGATGCACTAATGTGCGCACCAGTGCACCGAGCTATACGCTCTAGCAATGAACTTTTCACATTGGGAACCAATGAAATTTCCTTTGTCAGTAGATATTCTTGGGCATATGGGGATACACTCTTTTCTACCCACTCATCACCACCCATTCACCTAGCTTCATCTTGTTCTTCCATTGTAGTCTCAAAGTTGCAAGAAAGTAGTTGAA